>PVLA01017126.1:0-18403 GCA_004027455.1 Hydrochoerus hydrochaeris
AATGATCAGATTGAGATATTTTAAATAAATATATGCAACTTGAGACCATACTCATAAGTAAGATAAATCAAACTCACATGTATAAATACCTTATAGTCTCCCTAGTGTAAGAAATGGTAAGAGTGCATAAGATCCTATGGTAATCATGGTTCCCCATTATATTGCTTTGAAGACTTATAATGTTCTCATTCATTGGTTGGAATGGTTTTATTCTGTTTTGTTTTACCTTATTATGTGTGATGGTAGGAACAGCTACTTTGAAGAAAACATGACATTATGGCAGCCATTGCTGATTTAATATCTTCTTACTTTGAAGTCCTACCATGCTTTATTTCTTCTATAACCATTGATTCTATCATGTTGTGTGTTATTGGATTTTAATATGTAAGATAATATAAACAAATTTTTTATGGAATATGAGATGTTATAGTAGCCATTGTTTATTTTCTGTTGTTTGGTTCAGAATGCCTTGTAATACTCTGAATGCCATTCAATTCTCTTGAATGGTTTTATTCTATTTTGTTACATTTGATATTGTTGTGTGTGATGCCATGTTGACTATTTCAAAGAAAGTGACATTATGGTAGCTACTGTTGATATCCAATTGTCTTGTGAAGTGCTGTGTTGCTTGCATTGTTCTGTTCTGATCTGCTTTATTTCATCCTCCTTTTTTTAATTCTCTGTAAAACAAAATGAAAATAAAAAAGAACTACATAATGGAACAACAAGCTCAGAATTCTACCTCCTGGAATTTTCAGAGGATCTCGGTATGCATCTCATCATTTTAGGATTCCTTCTGTCCATGTACCTACTCACAGTGTTCAGGAACCTCATTATCATTCTGGCCAACAGCTCTGACTCCCAACTCCACATCCCCATGTACTTCTTCCTCTCTAACTTGTCTTAGCTGACATGTGTTCATCTCTGCCACAGTCCCAAAGATGATTGTGGACATGTAAACACAGAGTCATCTACTATGTGGACTGCCTGACACATATGTCTTGTTTTATCATTTTTTGATGTATGGATTACATGTTTCTCACTGAGATGGCCTTGACCAGTTTGTGGCCATTTGTCATCCCTTATATTATTCTGACATCATGAATCCTTGCATCTGTGTTATCTTACTATTAATGGCTTGTTTAGTTAGCCTTTTGTCTCTTTTTGCATAGTTTTATTGTCTTAGAATTTAAATACTTCAAGGATGTGGAAATTGCTGATTTCTCCTGTGATCCTTACCAACTTCTCAATCTTTCTTGTTCTGATATTTTTATTGATAATATGGTCACGTATTTTTAGTTGTCATCTCTGCATTTCTATATATCTCAGGAATTTCTTTATTACTATAAAATTCTGTCTTCCATTTTGAAAATCCATTCATCATACAGGAAGCATGAAGTCTTCTCACCTGTGGTACTCACCTAGCTGTTATTTGCCTATAGTATGGCAGAGGCTTTGGAGTGTATATCACCTCAGCTATATGACATTCTTCCATAAATTGTGCAATAACTTCAATGGTGTACTCAGTGATCACCCATATGCTGAATCACTTCATCTACAGCCTGAGGATGCTGGGACACTAGGCATGCTATGAAGAGGCCTCATAATAGGACAGACTAATTTCTGTGCCTGAGAAAAGCACTTGAAATTTAGGTTCTAAAATGCAGCAAAAGTCCAAATGTAGGGATGTATTATTCCTCCTTGGTCTTACTACTTTTGTAGTAAGATGGTTTTAGATCCTCATTATGATGGATAGCAGAATGAAGATATCCAGGGTTGGGAGGGAAAGATGGGAAGATTTTAAAATGGATAAAAATATTTAGTTTGGGATAACAAAATATTTATGGGACTAGGTGGCACTAAGAACCTCACAACAGTGTGAATATAAGTAATGTCAGTGAATTTTACAAATAAAATGACAAAAGATTAATTTCATTGTATATTTTATCACAATAAGCAATAGAGATAAAGTTCAGATGGAGGTTTCAAAACATAAACCAGGTCAAAAAAGAGGGCAGATTGATAGGTAGCATAGTAGAGAGCCTCTCTGAGAAAAACAACTCAGATGCTAGAATTTAACACCAAGGAGAAGGCCCAAAGAAAGGAGAGAAATTCTCATGACCCAGGAAGAAACTGAGAAAAAAGAAAAAGAAAAAAAAAGCATGGATGGAGGGCTGGAGCTGGGCACATTCCCATCGGACCTGGTCCCATGCTGTGCTGGGTGTGTCTTAGAGTTGGGTGACTCAAAATCAAGCTGGGGTCACTGTTCTGCTGAGATTGGGGGTTGGGGAGCCCAAGACCCTTGGCAGAAAGAGGTACTGCAGGGAGTGGAACTGGTAAGGGGAGCTGCTCTGACCCATGGTGAGTGCTGGGAACTGGGTACTGCAGAGGGGGTAACTGGCTAGACAACATTGGAGTTGGGCAGGACAGGGCTAAACCTGCAACTGCAGTGACATCAATCAGCTGCCTCTGGCCCAAAGTGGACTGGTGGGATCTGCTTGGGCTGGGTCATGCTCCTGGTCGGGACCCAATAGCCAGAGATGAAACTGTCCTGAACCTGTGAGATCTGCAGGGCACAGACTAGTGTGTTGAAGGCACTCACTGATTGCCTGGCTCAGAGTAGAGAGCCCAGCCCACATCACCCCTGAGTGCACCACATAGATCAACAGCAAAGTGGAGAGTGCAGCAATACCCTAGACAGCATGCTTCAGAAAAACCATAAGCAATATGGAAAGGACATGAGACCTCTACCATACAGCTGTCTGAAAGAAACTAGAACATGGCAAGAGAAAGAAACAAGAAAAAGCCTCCAGTCACTGACCCAGGGAAAATAAGTCCAGGAGAGGTAAACACAGAAGAGATTGAGGACAGAAAACATGCAATATTGGACACAGCCTCAAGAGAAATAAAGAAATACTTCTATGACCTCATTGATGAACTTAAATCTGAAATTATAACTCAAGTGAAGCAAGATATAAGAAGATTAATTGAATAAATGCTAAGCACTTCTCAAGAAGACACAGATAGAAGAATGGAGGAACTCATAAAAAGGAGAGAAACCTTTGATGAAGAATATAAACAAAATCTAGAATACATGAAATAAATCCAAAGAGAATATCAGGAAATTAAAAACTCCATTTAAAGCTGGCAAAATTTCTTGACAGAAACTAAAGACAGACTTTCAAAACTTGAAGATAGATTTGCAATGTGTGATCACAAAATTAAAGATCTCTTAAAAATAACAATGAACCAGGAAGTAACAATAAAAAGGCTAGAAGATGACAAGAGGATCTATAACTTAAGAATAAAAAACATGAATGAAGGAGCAGGGACAAATACAAATGAAATAAAAAGTCTATTCACAGAAATAATTAAGGAAAACTTCCAAGCATAGGAAAAGGGAATGATATTCAGATATATGAGGCATACAGAGCTCTAGTCAGCTACAACCAAAACAGATCTACACCCAGACATATAATAATCAAAATTCCAGAAATTCATCACAAGAACAGAATACTAAAAGTAGTCAGAGAAAAGAAACAAATCACCTATAAAGGAAAAGCCATCAAAATCATAGTAGACTTCTCAACACAAACTATCAAATCAAGAAGAGCTTGGAGCAAAGTATTCAAAACCCTGAAAGAAAATAACCTCCAACCCTGTTTGATGTACCCTGCAAAACTATTGCTCAAAATTAATGGAGAAACAAGATGTTTCCACAACAAAGAGGAACTGGGGGAGTTTGTGACCACCAATCCAACCCTATGAAAAATACTGAAGGACATTCTAGAGAGAAGGAAAGCACCAGGATTCCAGGAACAATGGCAGAAAGGTTTCAATGTATGGGGCAGACAGTGGAATGAAGAAGAAAAGTAAAAAACAATGACAGAAAAATAGCACAGCAGAGATGAGGTCGAGAAGATTGGCTATAATCTCTAACACAGAAGACCTGGATACACTAACCAAAAGAAACACAGTCAGAGTAGATCAGGAGATAGGGTCCAACGAGATGCTCTGAATAAAAAATACAATCAACTTTAAAAAGTGTTAATGAATCAAAAGTCAAAGGTGAGAAAATAATGCTCTATGTGACAGAGAAACAGAGAGAAACAAGGGCAGCTCATTGAGCAGCTGAAGATAGGTTGGAAACTCATAACACTTTTGTACCATAGAGAACTTTTGTACAGTGGAGAACTACTCAGCTACAAGGAAAGAAAACCTTGAGGCTTTAGTAAGTAAAGGAATACAGCTCATGATCAAGCTTGGAGGTAAAAATGTTCAGAAACACTTAGGTAAGTAGTGGGTTGCCCCCCTATTCTAAAAACTAGAGGAGTTAGTGGAACCTGAAACGTACAAAGCAACCTAAGAAAGTGAAAGGGGAGGAACTGTCTAAAAAAGGAAGGCAGAGGGCATTATTAATAGTGTATCAGGATTTAAAAGCCACATTATTCTTATCACTCTGTTTAGTTTGATTTTGTTCAGTTCCAGTCTGTCTACTCATACTAGATTTGAAAGCACAGACAGCTATCCCAAAACAAGATATACCACAGTAACTATCCTTAATTTCCTATTAACTTGAACTGAAGCCCTGTATTATTTACATTGTCTTACTATGACTGATGTTATTTGAATCTGGTTTTTTAGATCACTGTTTTGTGTTAACTGATTTTATTTAAATTTGTTATGCTTGATACTATCAAGTCTGAGAGTAGAGGCAACTATTCTAAAGATGACAAAATTCAACAAGATACTCATTCCAGTTGGATTAACTGCTTTTGAAGTCATATAATGTCTCAGATGTTTTGTTTTTATTTATATTGCTATGTACTGCTATTTCTTATTATACTATGCCTGATGATATAGACAGTTCTATTTACATCATAGTAACCACTGTAGATCACCTAGTATTGTGGTTCTATATGACTTTTTTGTTTCATCATTTTCTAGGAATTTGCTATGTTGTCCTGTTTTGATTTGTTTTTCTCTCTAATACAAAAGGATAGGAATACATGTAGGTATTCATACATGCATAGAACTTCTAAACAGTTTATGAGACTTGATTATAATTATTGTAAAAAATAGAGGAAAATAAAGTATTCTAAAGGATATAACTGTACTTTTAAGTGTGTAAGATTGATGACCATATTACTAAGTTTTTGTTGGATAGGGGAACAGAACTGTTTTCAGTCTCACTGTTTAAATGTCCACATTGTATGCTTTATTTATGTAACTTAAACAGCTACTTCTAAAAGGAAAATGTGTAACTATCAACCAGTGATTTCTTACTGTTTTTTTGAAATTATGTATTATTTTACCCTCTTTCTGTTTTGTTTTTTCTTTAAATAAAAAAAAACACAAACCTGACACAGAAAGAATAACACTGCACATTACTTCTCATATGTAGACACTAGACTGAGTCACAGTGAAAGTATTCAGAATCCCTTGGAAGAGTGCTTGGGGTGGGGTGTAAGTGGAAAAATAGTTGCTGCATATATGCAATGCATGTTGTATTTTTGTAGACAATAATATTCACCATTAATATGTGTTAATAAAAAGGACAAGAAACAAGTGAGAATTACATATAGGCTTTATACTGAGTAGAGTAAGAGACTGCTCCTTTAGGGAATATTTATCATCTCCTCTTTTCACTTACTTCAATATAAGGTACTCCTTAGGGACTTGGAGAACATGGTCAAATTTGGCCAATTCTGATTTCTGTACATGGAACCTCCATGATCATATCAGTCGAGGGCCTCCATATATTCTACTTGATGGACTCAGAGTAATGAGTTTAATACCTGTGTTACTTCTTCCTATAGCCATCTAATTGGGAAGTACAAATCTCACACTGTACTCCTATGAATCCTGAGGAAGAGACTGAGCCCTACATAGTGATGTGGAGAATAATACATTTGATCTTCATGTGTGATGGGTAGTTATAATATGCCAAGTTTAATGGATTGAGAAAAACATAGTAGATTAGTAAAATATATTCCTAGAGGTGTTTGGCTGGGCAATGGACGTCTCAATTACATTAGTATTTTTTAAATCTCAGGGATCTTTTTCTTTTACTATAAAGTTATTTACTTTGTTGTTAGAGCCTCATTATCTTGAAATAAGTACAAAGCCTTCATGCATGTTTCTCACTTGTCTGTTTTTTACTTATTTTATGCAGCAGGTATTGAAGTACAGCTATATTCAGTTACAGAAACACATCGCAGGAAGACTGCAGTGGCCTAAGTCAGTTACACCATGTTCATCCCTGTATTGAATTTCTTCATCCACACCATGAGGAACAGGAATGTCAAACCTTGAGGAGGCTCCTCAGATGAGAATAACCTCAAGATCAGTGACACTCATTTCAAATGCAGGTTGGAAAATAAAGAGAGGTAATCAGAACAATTGCCCCTTGTGATTATGAAAAACACAAGGTTAGGTAGTGAGGTAGAAGGACAGTAACATGAAAAACTTGTGTTGTGCATTCTGTGAACAGTGTATAATTTGTTAAACATATAATCTATGAATCCTGGCTCCTTGGTGACACTGCTATTGTAGTTAAATATCTTTAATTCCTCATTATGTGCTATAGCACATTGATAATTGCCAATACAGGGTGAAGAGTGAATGGAAACTTTTAAAAAAGGGTACAAAATTTTAATATATGAAAATCCTTTGGAAATGATTAGAGATGAACATGGAACAACAAAGTACATAACACTAATGTCACAAATGTATGCAAGGAATCATATCAAAAGCCAGACATGGTAGCTCATGCCTGTAATCCCAGCACTTGGGAGGCTAAGGCAGGAGGATCATTGTGAGTTCAAGACCAGCCTAGGCTACAAGTGATCTCAAGGCTAGCCTGAACTGCATAGAGAGACCCTGTCTCAAAAAGAAAAAAAACCATATCAAATTTGTATTTTTGTTATCTATAGTTTACCATGAATACTGTGAGATAAAAAGAGATGGACCTTTAGAAATAAAGGAAAACACAAATGAATAGCACAAATAAGCCTTTTTATGAACAAGAATAAGAACAAAAACCTATTAGAGACATCACATCCTTTTCATTTTCTTCTTCCAACAATATGTGGAAGCTCTTTGATTTTAGGATAACATGGACCAATTTTTCTAGTGAGGAGCTCTATGAATTGCTCTACCAAGGTCATATTGTATTAAATTCTAGGACTATGCCTGAACCTCTTTCCTTTGAAAGTGTCATTTCAATGGATTCTATGACTGTGATTCCTCTATTATGATTATCTGCATTGTTAGATCTCAACTTACCATGTATTAAATCTTTTGTTAACAGCAGGACACCCTTCAGTTGGCAGCAGTCATAAGAAGAATATAGAAACATCATTTCTCATCATGAGAAATATATAGAGGTGGAGGTTACCATTGTGCAAATTTCAGATATGAGCTATATTGAGTGTGTTTGATTATTGTGGGGGGGTCCCTAGAGTTTCAGTCAAATTTTTGCATTCCTTCCACACTGATTTTTATATATTTTAGATATCTCATCCATTAATGTGGCTCCCTGTAATGTTTCCTAAGCACTACAGAAAGATTATGTGATTGATTTTGATGAGTTGAAGGGAGAGGATGACATTAATCTTGATATCAAGAACAGTTATTGAGGGATCCCTAAGTGTCACTCTCTGAGATATGTGTTATATATCACTTGTTTTATTGTGGAGTATCAGTGTGATATGTTGTAAAATAAGCTGCTAAATTATTCCTTTAGGAACAGAAAGCAGCATCACATTGTTATATAGGGAATTACAGGAGATTTGCTAGAAAAGAGAGAAAGCATGTTTGCATGTGTATCTGTTTATAGACCCTAGGCACATAGCCATGGGAATACTGGTATGATGCACTCTTTGATGCTATTTATATACATATATAATATACAGGGGAAGAGAAACCAACATGAAATGGAATCAATTATGCCTAGGTGCAGGCAGGCAGAGAGCATGATAAAGCTATCTCCACATGTTCTCAGATGTTTCAGGACCTACAAAGTTTCTCGTACCATCTCATGTCATTCATGACATCCTCATTTGCTGGTGACAATTTTGGTACTGAGTTCCCTAAAGAGAATAGTGCCTCTTCTGGCAGGCATGTTGGGACTGGGAAGAGTCTGGTCCTGTTTGAAGCCTATGGGTTCATTTTCTTGATAGATTCATTATTAGTGCACAAAACCAGAATTGTGTGATTTTGTATTCTGTCTTCACTGAATTTCATATTTTTTCTTTCATATATTAAACAGACTTTGTATAATAACAGATGTGGTGACAGTGAACAAACTTATCATTCCTGATTTTATAGGAAATGGTTTTCAGTATAATGTTGCTAATGTGATTGTCTTACATGACTTTTAAGAATTTGCAGTAAGACGTTTTATATTTATTTTCACCAAAAATTTTATCGTGAAGGGATATCAGATTTTGTTGAAAATCTTTTCTGCATTTGTTGAAATAATTCTGTGATTATTATCTTTGAGTCTATTTATGTGACATCTTCCATGTACTGATTCATATATGTTGAACCTCCTTGCATCTCTGGAATAAAACTGACTGAGTTGTGATGCATGATAGTTTAATGAATTGTAATCTGTTTGTAAGAATCCTGTAGAGGGTTTTTTCATGTATCTGGTCAAACATATTAGCCTTTACCAGTCCCTCCCCTCTCCTTCTCTCTCTTTCTCTTTCTCTCTCCCTCAGGTTGAGTCCATATCTGGTTTTGGTATCAAGTAATTCTGATTTCAAGAACTGAGGTTGAAAGCATTTTTCTTTTTCCAAATGCATGGAAAATTATGTGACACGTTGGTATTGACTCTTATCTAAGGGCAGAGAAAATTCAGGAGTAATTCCATTGAGTCCTTCCTTTTTTCAGTTTTTAGAATCATTGCAAATAATTTATAATAATCATTGTACATTTCAGTGGTATCTGTTTTGATTTTATTTTTTTCATCTCTGTCTTGTAATTTGGTCTTTCTTTCTTTTGGAATATTTTGCTAAAAAGTCTTTGACTTATTAATCTTTTGTGCTATTTTTGAAAGTTTCATTTTCATGAATTTCTGCTGATTTTTACTATTTATCTCATACTAGTATTGAGATTGCTTTGTTCTTGGTTTTTAGAACTTTTAGCTGTATTACTAAATTATTACTTAGATGCATTACTATATCATTAGTATATTATTAGTATATTATTTACTTATTCTGTGATCCTAATGTAGATGCTAATAACTATAAGCATCCACCTTAGAACTATTTTCTTGTGTCCCACACATTCTGATATCTTGTTTCTCTTGTTTTGCTCTAAATGCTTAAAAATTTCTTCCCTTATTTCTTCAGTGATGAACTGATCATTCAAGAGTATATTATTCAATATCAGATACTTTTGTAGTTTCATAATATTTACATGAACAGAGACATTCTATAAATATGAATATTTTAATTTTAATGGATTCCATTTGAATTTTAAATTTAAGTGATATATATAATGATCACACTCGCCATAGGGAAGTTGTACCTCCACATAATATATCTTGATATTTTTAAGAAATTTAAATATTTATGATTATTACAGATATGCAATTAAGTCCCCTTCAAATCTCAATGCATTTAGACTGGTTTACTGCTTAAGCTAACATATGTGACTAAGAAACCAAAAACAAAGGATGGTATTTTAAAGGAAAGTTATAAAATAAATTTAAAAAAATAAAAAGGAAAGTTATAGTTTCAACACAGAAGTGATTCTCTTATTTCCAAAAATATATAAATATTCTCTAAAATATATAACAGTAAGGTAACATGGAAAAACACCTCAACTTTTTAAAACTAGAAAAAAAAGACCTTTATGTACTCAAAACTGAGGATCAATCTATGCAGATTTTACAACTATTCACACAAGTAGTTAGTGCACCGTATTAATGGAAGCTTTTGAAATTTTATCCTAGCTCCACAAAAAATGATAATGCTTTGTGAAATATATGAAGGAACATCATTTTTATCAGTCATTTCTTTGAATGGGGAAAAAAGGCAAAATGCTACAATGTAAAGCAAACTATAAAAGAAAGAGTTCTCAAAGTAGAAATGTTTCTTTTATTTTAATTTTAAAGTAGCGGGCTGCCCAATCGACCTAGACCACAGAGAAATCAGAATGAGCAGGGGATGAGGTGGGAGCACACAGACTACACTGCCAAGAGACACCCAGCCTGGCTTCAGGTTCTCTTCTGACTTCTCACCAAGGATAAAGACAGACTGCTTGTTCTGAGTACAGGACTAGGAAATAATATTTAAAAAATCACTCATATTCCACTAGCACAGCCTATAAAAAAGGAAAGAATTTTAGGGGTAACTATACTTCCTCCTCAAGCAACTTCAGGGAAATCACAGTTTAAAAAAATCTTTTAACTATAATAAGAATATTCCCTTCCAAAAAAATAGTCTGAGAAGGAAAAAGCAGGTAGTTATTTTAAGTTTCATGTAGATTAAATATATTCATGTAATAACTTTTCAATTACCTTTTAAGTCTAGAAAAACTTTTTCCTTAATCTTCCAAAAATCTTATGTGGAAGAAGAAATGATATCACCCAAATTGCAGATGAAAAAACAAAGTAAAGATTAAATGATTTATAAAATACATTATGCTGTTACCATACCAAGAACAAAGCTTAACCTGCTCCTCCACAAGTACATTATAGATACATCAATATCAGTGAAATCATTAAATACTAAACCTCATCTTATCTTCAACCTAAATTAGTGGAACAGGAGGCACTTGATAAAAAACACTTGAATCCACAGGGCCCAGAAGTCTAACAAAGTGGTAGCACATGAGGCCCTGAGTTTGATCTCTAGTACCTCCAAAAAGAAAAAGAAAAAAATCTGAATCCTTATTCTAGAATTCCTGAAATTCTGTTTCTCAACCATTAATATTACTTTCCAGTTAAGAAACTGGTCTCCAGTAAGGTGAAAAGCACTGTGAGAAAATAATAAAGAGGGAAAACAGGAGGCTGGGTCTTTCATAATGTCATTTAGCCACTGTTCTGATTCTGGAGCCATCTACCTCCAGATTTCCCATTGAGAGAGATAATCACCTGACTTTAAGTGAAAGGAGGAAGGGAGGAAATTAGAGAAATAAGTCACAATGTTTTACATATGATTCACAAAAATTTCTTTTCTTTTTCCTGGAACACAAATGGTTGAAAACTTGAGCTTTCTCAAGACCCTGGTATGAATACTGAGCTAAAAAGATACACAAAGCAGAAGCTTCTGGAAGCGTTTGGTTGCCTGTAGTCTTCTGCAAGATCACAAAGTTCTCAAAAATTCTTTGACTTTTTCAAGCAGACTTTCATGCTTGTCTTTAAAGTCTTCATTAACATCCAATGTTAAGATAGGCACCTCTTGTAGATACTCAAAGTTGGTTTTCAGTGTCCTGTGTCGGAGCCAGCTTTCATGCTTACAGTGCAGCTTCTCTAAGTACTCAGGGATGCCTTGCTCTTCTGTTCTTCCTTGTAAATGTATCCTAGTCAAGCATTTCTCTGGAGCAGCTCAAAGATAAATGATTCCATCCAATTCAAGACTTTGGCCAAAGTGGTTATTCATCCAGTGGTGCCAGTCTTGATATATTGTCCACTCTGTCTCATTCATGCAGTTGGCTTCATACAAATTAGATGCAAAAATATATTTGTCACTATACACAGATCGTTCAAAAAATAACAGGGGTTTCTCTGCATCTTGCCATTGAGCTTGCCATTGAGAGAAGCGAGCTGCACACATATGCGATTGAGACAGGTGTATGACTGGAAAGTAAAAGACCATCGTTCTGGTTTTTCATACATCATCTGAAGAACATTCCCACCATTTTTCTGAGAGGTTTTCAGTTCCTCAAATTCATCCTCAGTGCTCTGAAGGTTGCACCATCTGGCAACAGGCTCAGGAACCACCGCCCAGACCTCGCAGACTTGTTTCAGGGTATTCACAAATGTTGACTTCCCCGCAGCCATGTTGCCCCTCCACGGAGACCTTCTTGATGTGGGGGCCCTCGTGGCCAGGTGTGGGGGACGGGCACACTCTCTTGGGTGGGATGGCCATCCGTGAGGTGCAGCAGCTCACATGGGGAACCACTCCAGGGACGCTCAGTTCCATATCTTGATTTGTGTTTATTTCCCCACGCTGCTTCTCTCCCTTCAACCCTTCTTCCTCATCTGAAAAATCTTTTTTCCATTTTTTCTTTCTATTCTGTTTTCTTCTTTTTTATATTGATCTATCACTTAAAAATAAAATTAATTTGCATAAAAATAAAACAAAAAAGAAAGATATAAGGATAGTTTTCATCACACAGATGACAGTCATAATGGATTCTTTAGGCAAAATGTTGGCAGAAATATGAAGAGCCAAATATTTCAAAAAGGGATGTTTGATAGTGTTAATATTATTAAGTTTTATTAGATAATAGGAAATATATATATATATATTTCTTTTTGGACTTGTGTGCATTAGGTCCTCTTTTTTAAGGTCATCAAGTTTTTCATATCTGATCTCCTGTAGAATGCAAGATGATCTCATGTAAATCTCCCTGTGTGCACAGTGAAACAAATGACTCATGTGATATAAATATTTTTAGACTTTTGAACAAGATTAAAAGTATTCTGCTCTACTGTGGACAAATTATCCCAAGGTGAATTCCCAGACTCATAGAGATGCTACAATATAGTACACTTTTGCATGTTTGGTATCTCCTAGGAACTACTGTTTGGGAATCAATAGGAGCCATGTGTTGTCTTGGTTTTCATTTTCCCTGCAGGCACTATTTGAGAAGGGGGCAAATATTAGTTGGCAAAATAAATGATGAAGATACACCCATTTCTTCCTCTTTTTAAATATTAAGGTACAACGGGGAAAAGACTCATGTTCCATTAAAAACAAACTGGACACTTTTTCTTTGAAAGTGGGTAAGTTCTTACCTCAGTATTTATTCACTGAATTTATTGATTGATTTGAGTTACCACAGTCATGGAGCATTGCCTACATCTTAGCTTGAAATCAACCCTGCAAAGAATTGGACACAGGTGAAATTTTAGGTAAGAACCCCTAGTTAATCATTACTGAAGATCAATAAGAATTATAGTTTTAAATTCTATTATTAAAGTATAAATTTAATGAAGATTTGTAAATTTGATTTTTCTTGGGAACATTAGGCTCATTTTTTACAAAATCTATATAGGATAATTTATTCTTGAAAATTGCTGAATCAGTTCAAACTAGAACAGTAATTTGAAATGACTTTTCATGACTTTGAAACAGTCAAGTAGATACAAAAAAGAAGAAATTTGTGATCTTTATTTCCCTGAAGGATCTCAAAAGAACCTGACAAGGAAATCTCAGAGAAACACAATATATGGTAAATTGACTTGTTATGACTGCCTTAAAATTGTCAGAATACATCATATTTTAAGTTGTGTTTCTTTTTTAATATTTAAACATTGCTTTTTCTGTTGTAACTCAGCTAAAAAATATAGGTTGTCTATTAAAATAAGAAATTAGTGAAGACTATCAGAATATTTCTCCAAGATAAATCAAGTTTAGTTGTGCATATTTTGGAGACAACCCAGAGAGAAGAGAAGTATGATTTAAGGAAAAGTCATTTCAAGGTTTACTTTCAGCAGTTTAGTATCCACAATAAGTCAAGCAACTAAGTAATGGGGAAATCTTGAATTGTCACTTCTACCTGGTTACTGTGCTGCTATTAGACAGGATCACCCTCTGTATCATTTGCTGATAACAAATCTGTATGTTTATGTCTTTAAAGTTCTTCAGTTTGCCAGATGATTAAAATGATCACATCATCTATGAAACTTAACTCCTACTTCATTGTTTTCAAACATTGAAACTAAATTTATTAGTTCAGTAAATTAATATAATGAATATATCAAACTACAGTGAATTATAGTACAGAATGGAAAGGAATTAATATTTTAAAACATAATGTTACCAGGTGATAACTAAATGATTAAATATTAACATATCTTAATTTATTGAATCATTCACAATTCTTGACTGGATTAGTTATTTACAATAGTACTATGAGAGAATCAGATAATTACTAAATAGAAATAGGGCATACCCTTTCTGCAGATTTTAGCGTTAAGCATAAATAAATGTTGAGTGTAAAGCACATCTCTAAGAACTTCCTCTGTGTCTGACACCAATCACAACATTGCCACAGTGAACTCAATGATTAATAAATTCATTAGACTTTATTCAATCAAAAAGAGGCACTTTTTTTCCTTTCTTGACAAACAAAAAAGGAATGCTGAGAAATGTTCCATTATTTGTTCAAAGACCAAAAGCCTAAGATTCAACACAAAAATTGGTCACACAATTTTGAAAATTAAGGCTGTGATCTTCACATTCATCAAATTACAATTCCCTTGGAAAAGTTAGTTATGATATATGATCAACAAAATAAAGGAGCAACATAAAGAAAAGCAAATAGTTATAAGAACCAAAAGATGTGGAAGTATTGATTATACACTACACCGGGGAGTGCAGCCATCAGTGGAACCTGTATTTGACAATTGTGGGAGTTCTGATAGAATTTTAATTGTCTCATTTATGAATGACAGAAACTCCAGCTCCACTGATGCAGAGTCTTCAGGAAAGCTGCTGAGAGATACTGAGATTTAAACAGGGGGAGATTCCTAAGACCGCGGGCTGCAGGCAGACAGGAGGGCTTGGGAGCTGCAGGCAGCGCTGCAAAGCAGACCGAGAGAGGCTGGGCCTGTGCGATTTTACATCTAGAGACTTCAGGGTCCGCAGGACAGAGGGACCTGACTGCAGGGTGTGGCTGAAGATGTCTTTGGGAGAAAAGGAACCGGCAGTTTGAATCAGAGACTAGGACAGACTCAGAGGAAGTTAGGAGAGATCTGCTTCACACTCAGCTTTTATTGAATCTGAAGTGCACACTGAAATCTGCAAAAGGGTAGGGGGTATTTAACTTTGCAGACATGCGGTGGGATGGGGAGATTTAGTTTGGCATCATCTGTCACCCCAATAGCTCAATATTTTAGAGGCTGTCTAGTGATAAACTGACATTGAGATACATTTAAAAATGGGAAAATATGAAATAGACATAAAGAAGCCATGTTTTCAGATATTTTTAGACACCCCTCAGAAATAGGGAACATAGTAATGTCAGATGATTCAGTGTAGCAGACTATAGTTACTGAGCCACGCATCATCCTGGCCTTGCACAAAACTTTAAAAAATAATAGATACTACTTACATGTTCTCTCCTTCTAATAAACAGTATTTTATTAATTTTTAATGATTGTCCTTTTCAAATAATGTTTTTTCCTGAAATATAAGCAAGTAATTTGTTTTCAAACACTCTTTGAAAATTTTTAAAATTTTCTATATATTTATTTTTCACTTTCAATTGGCAGGGAAACTAGTTACATTGTGCCTTTAAAGTGGGATTTGATCTGTTACTTGGTAATAAAATCAAAGTGCAAAGAGCAGAGAGGATAGATCAAGCAGTGGATTCAAATAAAGGCAATTTATTGAATTAAATAGCTTATTTGACCACTGTGGTTATGCCTCCTTTATTATCTCAGATATTAAATGCCAGAAGGTAATTTCATAACAATTAATTTCAACTCTGAAAGGATTTGTTTTTATCTTTATGTACACAAATCTCAATGGTAAATTTACTAAAATGAAAAATGATAGGTATAAAAATATTTATACACAATCGAATACTTGCCATAAAGATAAACTTGAGCAGTCATAGGTAAATGGATAAAACTTGAGACCATGATATTAAGCAAACTGTGTCAGACATATAAACTTAAGCATCACATGGTTTATTTTAGATGAGAAGTTTTATATATATAAAGCAAAATAAAAGATACATGTTGTAGTAGGGGTTGTGCAGAGAACAATTAGAGTCAGGACATCGAGTTTATAATATTATTTTTTGATGGTCACCCAGGTTTAACACAAGAAAATGCAGGAAATCTATCCACAATGCTAAAGACATGGAATATTTAGACAAGGGCCTGAATCCCACAGCAATGTCCCACATGAGTCCAGATGAAGACCCAGAGCTCAGGACAATGCCTCCCAAGAGTCCAACTGGAGGTCTAGAGCTCACAAGAAAGATTCAATCCAGTCTCTTTTTCGGATCCCTGCTGGGAAGGCACAAAGGTCAGTGGTGGAAATTAGGAAGTCTATGCCAGCAGAGTGAAGAAGCTGTGCTGGTAGGTTGAGGGTTCTACACTGGAGCTGAGAAGTCACACTCACAACAGAGACCAGGGTTGTCCTTAAAAGCACCACAGCCATCCTCAGTGACTTGGAGGCCCCGAGATCCTCCAACAATAAGCACAGTCGATTACATGCCAGGAAGCAAGTGTGACGAGTTCATGCTGGAGACCGAGCTGCACACGTCTTCCCCTGTGGAGCCAGCAAACAATGCTTGATGTGAGGACGAGAACTTCTCCAGGAGAATCAATGGCTCAAACAGCAACACGTAGTAGAACCCACAATGCCTCAATGCCTTAATGCATCAATGCAACGTATTAATGTGATGCCTCAAAGCACTAATGCATTAACGCACCAGTGCCTAATGTGATAGCTTCTCCTGATCCACATCTCTATTTATGCTGGCAATTTTCCTCAGGTGAAGCATCTATGCTCAGCACCATACTGATGTAATCCACCTGGCCTTAAGTTGACCACCAGTTTTTAATCCATACCAATATATAAGGAAATAAGGGGATCATTTTAAATTGTTGGGGGAACAAGAGATGGAGGAAGGGTAAGGGAGGTGAAGGAAAGGGGATTTTAGAAAAATAATTGAAGCAGAAAATGATGAAACAGAGCTTTTGAAAATGGGAAGGGGACCAAGAGTTAGAAACAGCAGGGAGGGAAGAAAAGGGAAAGGAATGCAGAAGAAAAAATGAAAAAAAAATCAAGATGCACTGTGGTCAGGTACCAACTCCCCAAAATGCACTGTGTACTGTAAACTTGTACTATTAAAAAATACTAAAAATAAAATTTAAATAGATCAGTCCTAGTAGTATTACTAACACATAAGGAATATTTTTAGTACTGAGGCTCCATGTGTTACATATTTGGAATAGGGAGCTTTTGGTGTAATTTAATGGGGTGAGCAGAAGCTTGTCTTTCCATTTTTCTTCCTTAGTTTGCTAGTCAAGTTTGAAATTGTCTTTGGTTTTCCTAAGGGTTAGCAGTTATTATTATGGGGATATTAATAAACCGTATTATTTCATTTTATTGCTGTGACAAGGAAGAGGGGATTGTAAAATATTGGGGGTGAACATGAGAACAGTCTGTGCAAAATGCTAAAACATGAATGTAGAAAATAATTATCAGACTTTCAAAATATGTAATCAGGCATAGTTGAAAAATGTGTTTATATTAATTTAAAAGAAATTAATTTATACAGGTAGGTAATGCATTGGGTGAGAGTAAAATCTAAAATAAATTGAATATCATTATCCTGAAATGCTTACTAAATATCAAATACATAAATATTTTTTCACATTTGAGATGATAATGCTTTGAGAAAAGGATTTAACATTCTTCTCTTATCCCTTTGGTTGATTTTGACATGTAATTAACTAATTATAAATCAAGTAGACTTATAAATTGAATATATTTGTAAGTTAAGCACATGGGAAGCCATATTTGCACACCTCATGATTCCAAATGCATTTGATAATTTCTATGCATAACATTGCTAAATAGGACACATAGCAAAAATTTTCTTCTACTACCCACATATTAACCTTCATTTATTTGTATTTTTAGTGTCTGTGCTCTTAATATTTAGTTTCTGTGTAGATTTAAAATTATAAATAGAACAAAAGATCTAATTTTTTCATAATATGTGTTCACTGAATAGTTCTACTGGGCAAAATATCCAGTTATGCTTGCTAATCAAACCTGATAGAATGGCTACACAATCACACACACACACACACACACACACACACACAATTATTTTCAGCAATGTGAATCTTCATCTCAGAGACTAAAGTTATGTACTAATAATTAATATTTTAAAGAAAAGAACACAAACCCTGCCCTACAGCCTTCCTAAGTAAATATGAAATTTTCTTTCTCTTCTGAATTTTATCCAGTACAATCTGCTCCAAGCCACGGGATGACATCATCATCATATTTAAAACTATCTCACAATAATGAATAATTCTTCTCATTTCTAGCAACTGTAAGCTGCTCCAGATCATGGAATACAGAAATAATATCACAGAATTTATTCTTTTAGGACTTTCTCAGAAAAAAAGAAATAGAAGCTGTCTGCTTTTTTCCTATTTGTACTTTGTGATATTGAAATTTTGATCAGA
>PVLA01017127.1:0-18400 GCA_004027455.1 Hydrochoerus hydrochaeris
ATCTTTTTTTCACGCCATGCTTATATTTGTGGTGTAATGCACCACATCGAAATCGCCACCATTCACACTAACCAAGAAGATAGTTTTTATTTGTTTTACACTCTTCAATTTACTATTCAACCTCATCATATCATCTGTTTATTGGTCACTTACATTGTCATTCTCAATCACCAGGGCCACTCATTGAGGGAAATGCTGTAGTAGACAGATTGCTGGCTACTGTGACTGCTACTTCCTGGAATGCCATTCAACAGGTTTATGTTTCACATGCCACCTTTCAACAGAATGCTTCTGCCTTATGCAAACAGTTTTCTTTAACTCAACAAATTGTAGAACAATATTCCTGAGGTGTAACACATTTTCCCTCACTCTCTTTGGGGCTTAGCCCCTGAGAATTGCATGACAATCATATCTGGCAAATGAATATCACTCATATTCCTGAATTTGATTCTCTATGCTGGGTCTGCACCTCAGGGAACACTTTGTCAGGATTTCTTTCTACTTCTGTCTACAATGGAGAAATAGCTAAACTTGTCACTGCTCATTGCTTAGATGCCTTTAGTAACCTTCTCTGCCTGTGGCTGCTTAAAACATAGTGGTCCAGCCTATAGAAGTGTTGTTTTCAAAATGTTTTGTAAACGTTTTCATATTTCCTGACAAGAGAAATTCCTTATAAGCCTCAAGGTCCAGGAATTGTTGAATGTACTTGTTGCACACTCAGAATTCAACTATAAAAACAGAAGGCAGAATTTTTTCGCTACAAAATTTACACCTCATACCAAACTTCACCTGCAACTATGTCCTATTAACTTTTTAAAACCCACTAAAGATAAAACTACAGCAGCAAAAAGACAGTTTCGTCACGTAAAAGAAAAGAAGTTAGGAAGGATCATTTGGAAAGATCTTCACGCTGGGCAATGGAAGAGACCAACCCACTACTCACTGGGGGTAGAGAGTGTACTTGTGTTTTTCCAGAAAACACTGAAAAGCCAATCTGTGTGCTAGAACATGCTGTTCAGTTGTATCATGAACCCAGATCTGGAGAAGGAATTGATCCCACTGCTCAAATAGCTGATGACTGTTATGGCTCAGGGACCATGCCACAGCTGGCAGACAAGGGTGGGACTGGGCCTGAGCTGGGGCTAATTAAAGGAATTGACCCAGGATACCCAGGAGGTGGTCACCAAAAATAGGAATCAAGGTCTGAGTAAGGCAATAAAGTGTGTAGAGATAACTGAACTGAGGACAATGTGAAAGAAAGGGACATGAAATTATTGGTTATTCTTAAGGCCAAATAAAATACAAAAATATATATTAACTATTGGTAAATGCTTTCTTAAGAGATCGCTGCTTTCTGACTTGCAATAAAATCTCAATAAACTGGTCACAGTCATAAATTCCTAAAATTATAAAAGTGAGGCTATAATTTAACACAGTTAAAATCTACTTGCGTGCACTCTGATTTGTTAAGATGTTTTGACTGTCAGTCTGCCTGTGTATCTGTTTGACTGACTGTCAGTTTGTAAAGTTGTACATTGGTTTGTCTGTTTGTCACATCCATAAACAGCTGTTTTTTTTATTTGAGCTCAAGAATTTTTTCATTTAATCTTTTCCTTTTACATTTTTGGATCGTTTATTCATGAGTTAACCTGGGTTATAGATTGAAAAATATGCTGCAACACCTGGTTAAATAAAATCAAAATGGGTTTTCTCAGGGGTCCTTAGTGAACATTAGCTTCTAAGGAGTGCCCTGAGGGCACAGTGCACCAAACAGGCAGTCCAGCACCCAGAGCATGGGGAGTGAGAGGTGAGCTAGTTAACCAAAGGGCATCATATGATGAATGTGTAAATAAACGCACTGTGGTGCTTGAGCAGACTCTTCCTCCCCTGTGGAGGAAGGGCTCCACTGACCCCAGTTTTCTGTCTCTATATTTATTTTTTTTTGTCTTCTTATTTTTCTTACACCGGGAACTTACAGCGCTCTTGCAGATGTGACAGTCATGTTCCTGAACAAATGATCTGTTTTGTTTTTTGTGTTACAAACAATATGAAGACAGGCAGAACTGAGAATTCAATCTGTGCAGTAAAGTCCTTAATCTAGTGCAGAAAAAATATGAGAATATGAGTGAAATCCTTGGCTATGGGCTATGTAGATCAAGATATATTAATAGCTATCAATATATTTATATAACAATAATTAAGGTAGGTATACAGTTGAGAAATTAATTTTGCTTGATATATTTTATCAGTGAATCTTAGGTTAAAAGGTTATTGGAAAACCATGTTGCTAAGTTGTTACTGGATCATTGAACTTCTTTGCAGTCTCACCGTTTGAATGTCCACTTTGTATGCTTTAATTTTGTAACTTTAACAACTAGTTCTAAGAAGACAGTATGTAATTTATCAACTAGTGATTTCTTACTGCTTTTTTTTCTGACATTCTGTCTTGTTTCTACCCCTTTTTTCTGTTTTGCTTTTTTTTTCTCTTTAAATAAAAATTTTTAAAAAAAGGTTATTGGAAGAAAATCTTCAGATAATATCAAATAAAATTAACATACACAAACCAATATCTTCCCTGTATAACAAATTATGCAGAAAATGTGAAGTCATGAAGACTTAACTTCCAAACTTTTAAAATACTGCATCATACTTTAAATTTCCTGTGAATATGCACAATTCAAATTAATGAGACTTCAAAATATTGTTACAGTTCACTAACATAACTCAATTTTAAACATCTTGAATAAAATGAGTTGGTATTAAGAAGTTATTCTATGTAATTATTGCATAAATTTAATAAAATTCCCAGACAAGAGTGGTATAATTACTTATATTTTTAAGTTCGTATGTCTTTAAATTTTCACAGCAAATTGTTATTTTTGAGTTTGAGAAAATGGCAGTAACGATACACAAGTGTGAAACCCAAATGCATAGCAGAACTAAACAGCACTGCACTCTAGACCTCCTGGGCAGAGACCTCAGTGACCCAGGGAGCAGTGCCCACCCCTCCAGGTCTCAGGTGAGCAGTGAGCATAGACAGATGCTCCAAGGGACTCAGGAGAGACCCTGCCCAGTGGTGCCTGCAGCCTGGTGCTCCTCTCTCCAGGAACCACTGTGCTAGGGCTCAGCTTCACCTGCAGTGGGACCCCCAGCGAGGCTGAGCAGCCTCCTGCCTGTGTCTGACAGGACTCAGGGACCACAGTTGTGTTGAGCAGCTGCAGCCTCAGACTCTCTGGAAAATGTGGAATGAGTATGGCTGAAAGACAACTTTTATAACTTTTCACCAACTCAGCAAAAAGCCTCTCCTCTCCCCCACTGTTTCCCATCAGGCCTGGGGACATCACAGAAAGCCCATGGGGTAGAAATGAAGGTGTCCTAGAGGTCACATCTGGGTAGCTCCCTAAGGTAGGATACAGAAGGCCAGTCATGAAGAGAAAGCTTTCTCAGGTTATTCTTCCCAACAGAGCCTGGGACAACACACACTGAGCCCCCCCTGCCCAGTGTCTGCCTCAGTTTCCCCTCGTCCTGACTCCTGGGAGCAGGAGAGGCTCCTGGAACAGTGCTCAGGAAGGGAAGCCCCGTCCTGAGCCCTCCACCTTGTTCACTGGAACTCTGGGACTGGGGGAATCCAGATGTTTCCTTAGACCTCAACTCAGGCACTAGGAAGCCACCTGTTCACCTTAATGTCCATCTCCCTCCTTCTCTGGAGAGAGCTGCTCCCCAGAATATTGAGAACAGGGTAGGGATGTCTAGCAACTTCTTCAGGCCAAGGTGAAGGAGCTCCCACCATGCACGAATCTCAACTGGATACGGGGCCCTGGGACAAGAGAGGTCTGGATTCTGAGATGGGGGCATCAGGAAGAGAGGGCTGGAGTCTCTGCACTTGGCTGTCAGAGTGAACCAGCTTAGATTAAACAAGATGCCCTGAGTCTCAAGCCATCCGTCCCCACACTGGCCCTGTCTGAGAGGTCAGGCGTGGAGAACCCAGGGGCAGAGGCCCCAGCTCTCTTCCTCTTCTGGGCTAACCCTGCTCGGTGGACACTTCTCACCCATCTCATCATGTCTCATGGTCTCAGAGCTCTCCTGCAGTCAGGTCACTACTAGTCATTTAAGGGCAGGGAGGAAAGGGGCTGGGACTCTTCAACTGAGAATATGATGTCTGGGTTGTCACTGGAGTATAACGACAGGTACTGAGAACCGCAGTCCCTGTAGGACCCCACAAGGGTTGAGGTTGCAGCTCTCATGGAGGATTTGGCCTCATAGTACTGAGCTCAGAACTTCGCCATTAGATGACAGGGAGCATCGCCTGCCTTCTTTTGTGGGCAGAAGGAAATTGTCCATCGGGCACTGTGATTGACACAACAGGGTGACATCCTCTGCTGCAGACACAGTGTGTCCTGGCTGCACCGAGAGGGAGGGTGTGGCGGGTAGCTGTCCTGGAGAGGAACAGGGTGGTGAGGGCCTTCTCCATCTTACTCTGAGCCGAGGCCTCAGCAGCCTGTGTCTGAGGACCCTCAGTCTCTGTCTGTTTCTGTTTTCCTCTGAGTCTGCCCCTGTTGGCTTCCCCTGTTCCTCTGTCTCTCCCTTCCTGACACCCAACTGTCACCCTGGCCATCAACTCCTGGGCCTCCCTGTGGGGCAAGTGAAGAGTCTGTGTCCCTGACTGAACCTTGGGCTCTTTGCCTGTTGTCAGGATGCCCAGGGAAGCACTATGGGCTGGTTATACCTGGGATGTGTCATGTAATAGCTGTAGCATCTGAATGTCCCCTGTGACCAGGGATCACAAGGCCAATGGGTACAGGTCATGGACCTGCCCACTGTGGTCTCCCAGTAAGTCTATTATCTAGCAGAGCTTGTCTTCTCCATCCTTAGTCAGAAGGAACCTGTCAAATCCAAGCCTTATGCCTCAGTGGAGACCTTCCTGAGGTCACCACAGGGCTGGACAGGGCTGAGATGCTGATTGGTGATTGTTTACTTTGGTTGTTTGGGTAATTTTATTCCTACCAGGTTTCTCCCTAGTAAGATTTTCATTTGCTTTTCTAAAAGAATAATTGATTTGTAGCAGGTATCTTGAGTCAGTGTAATATCATGTTCTTCACTGAATGTTCATGTCTCATTTTAAAACCACTGGTGTTACAGTGATCTCAGTTTGTCAAATGTTTTAGCAATTTTGGATTTACTCCTAAGCAGGTAAAGGAGTGGCACTCAGAGAGTGGAGGGAGCTCTTTACCATGCCAGGAGGCTCTGAGGAGTTCAGCACCCCAGGTCTGAGCCTTCAGTCTGGGCTAGAGGAGTTGTTACATAGTTTCTGGCAGGAAAGGGAGAGTTGGACAAAAGCAGTTACTCAAAGGTGACAGGTTTACAACTTTCCACACCTGGTTGGCCTTGGCTGGCCAGACAGTCAAGTAACAAGGGGCTGTGAAGCAGCTTGTACAGGAAGGCAGGATGGTGGAGAAACTGCTGTAACCTTGTGATTAAAAGGTAGGATAATGTGAGAGCATAATTATACCAGATGGGCAGGGCTCAGTCTGGGCTGAGTTCTTGGAGTGGGAGGTCCCAGAGTGGTCTGTTTTTGTGTCTCACTGACAGTTACATTGTAGGAAAAGCTTTCTTTTCCTGCCCCTAGATGTGTTCATTTGCATTTGAATAATATTGTTCATGGTGTCCTTTTGCTTTCAAACCAAAACAAAAGAATGTGGTTGCTCCTTCCCAGGGTCCCTTCTGCAACAATACTCAGACATGTCTGGGATTTCTTCTACTTTCTTTCATTTTTGTATCAATATCAAGAAAGTATTTTTCTTGGCTATAATAGTCTGTTCTCTTCACTAAACAGTAAATCCTGGAACTCCCTCCAGGCAAAGGCAACTTTCTACTTTTTTACATAGGCAAATTTCTCTCTGTGCAGCATGAATTTTATTGTTTCCATGAACTTTTGGTGGCATTTCAGCCTTCTCTCCAAATAGTCCACAAGTACAAACAGTGTTTCTATTAATAAACTATGAGTATGGATTTTTACATTGTTGAAGATTCTTTTTCTGTTCTTGGAGTATGTATTTTGGGGAATACACATTCTGTTTTGGTGGATATTGACTTTTTCCCCTTAGTATGAGTTCTCCAATGTTGCATTTCTGCCAACAGCACCAAGACCTATCTGACTATCCTAATAATTGCTAGCAGCAGTAGGTAAACAGTGTTCTGATTTTATCAAAAAAATTATGTTGCACTTTGTTAATATTTAATTTTCTACTTCTCTTTGATATATATATGAATACCTTTCCATAGGCAAAGGTGTCCTTTTAAACCTATTAATTACAATTCATATCCTTTGCCATTTGTCTATTTTCTTAATAATTAAAATTGATGTGTATATGTGCTTGTGGATCAATGTTACTTTCATATGTACTACATAATTATAAAATAATATATATAATTATATGTTTTCAAATTGTAGCCTAACTAATAATATGGTAATTGTATATAGTTCCATAAGCAATATATAATTTTCTATTGTGGCTTGGTCTTTTCTGTGTGTACAACATGAATATGTGTCTATTTTATGTTGCTCAATTTCCAGTATTTTCTTGCTACCTCATTTCTTTTCTAATGATAGATTCAAAGTCACTCCTTTTGCCAGTGTTTCAGTGGAGTTCACTCTATTTCAACTATTTGTCTTTTTCATTTGATTCATTTAAAGTTTAATCTTATGGGCTATAAGACAATTTTGTGAATTTAAGCAGCAATTGTCTAATGAGAGCTCTTATTACAAAATGAAGAGCTCGAATTGTGACCTGTACATGACTAGTCATGCTGATGCAGACGTCCGTATTACCCACTGCAGGTGATTCAACCACGCATCCTGGTGCAGATGCTGAAGATGACAGTGACAGCAGTATGGATGTGGTGGTGGTGATATGGTGCTGACTGGTGGTGATGGTGGTGGTGCTGATTGCAATGAAGAGACATGTAGTAGTTGTTGTTGCATAGGAAAGGGAACCTGTGAGCCTTAGATGGTGTTTTTATTTTTTGCATCTTTTAAAATTAATGTGTATTGATTTGTAATAGCTAAATCTTGGAAAACAACCCAATGCCCATCAAACAAGAGATGCATAAAAAAGATGTGGTCTTTTTATATGGGGGACTACTACTTGACCATAAAGAAGGATAAACTTAAAACATTTATAGGTAAATGGGTGCAACCAGAGACCAGTGAAATAAATTAGACTCACATGTCTAAGTATTGCATTATCTCTCTGGTTTGAGCAGCTGAATGAGTAAATATGGTCCAAAATGCACAATAGATATTGTGAAATGTGAAGAAATTATTTAAAAGGATAGAAAAATTATGGGGAAAAGTGGAGAGAAAAGAAAGGAAAAGAAGAAAATAAAAACAAAATACAAAATACAAAATAGTTATGCTGGTAGTTTCTCTTAGTTGATTGAAAAGAAAGTTTTGTGCTAATACTTTTGGAGAATGGTTATGCCCATATCTTGTACTCTGATTAATTACATTAAAGATAATAATATGTAATGTATTAACCACCGTTATTCTCCTATTACTTTGTTATGAAGTTGTGTTAAGATAAAAAATAAAGAAAAATAAGTTAATGTGCATTGATTATATAGATTAATGCATTTCACTCTGGCAGTTTTCTATATGCACATGAAACACTTTGCTCATTTTCACTCACATGTCTCCCTTTCATCACTCTCTCCTCTAGTTTCACAATTTCTGATTCAGTGTATAAATCTTTATTGTTTATATTCATTCCCCCATTCCTCATTGTTACACACATGCCTCCCACCAATCCTTTCTTCTTCCCAATAACAGTCTCCCCTTTAAGTTCTTTCTTCTGCTTTCTGTAATTTTCATTGTATAAGTCTTCCTTTCCTTGGCTGGGTTGGATCCTGGATTTCATTATCCTTTTTTTAAATTTTATTTTAAAGAGAGTAAAACCAAACAAAATGAAACAGAATAAAGTCAATCAAAACAAAACAGTGAAAGTGACACAAGATTTCAAAATAAGATAATAGGAAGTCAATAATAGCTACCCTACTGCCTTTTATTATCTTCAAAAGTGCTTCCAATACCATCAGACATAATAAAATCAGAATAAACAGAAAAAAATCAAATCTGAACATTGAAGAAAAACAATAAAATGGAACAAACCATAACAGTAAAAACAATCTTGGATTTCAAAAACAAGACAGAAGGAAAGCTCCATAGTAGCCATATTGCATATTGTTATTCTCTAAGTAGATGCCCAGGTACCAGCTTTAGGCCTGCTAAATCAATCAAACAATAGAAGCATTAAGTTGATTTTGTACCTTAGTTGCTATCATCTCAGCCTGTGTTCCTCTAAATCAGTTGATTGCTTATGGTGGGGTGGAGTGGTATGGAGGTGAAATATTGGGGGATTGGTTCTTGTCTCACAGTCCACACACTGGCTGGCATGTGGGAAGGGCAAACTTGTATCTTGTTTCTCCTCCTGGACCCCACCTGGCTGCAGCTGACTCTCAAGAAGTGTGAATCGGTTTCTTGATTTTCCTTCTGAGACCTGTCTGTCTGCCACTGATTCATGGGAACGGCAAATTGGCTTGTTTTCTCTCCTCCCAGGCCATGCATGATTGCCACTGGCTCACAGGAAGGACAAATTGGCTTCTTGTTTCTCCTTCCAGAACCTGCATGACTGCCACTGGTTTGTGGGAAGGGCAAATGTACCCTTTTTCTTACCCTGGGCCCAACATGGCTGTCATTAGCTCACAAGAAGGGTAAATAGCCCTCTTGTTTCCTCCCAGGCCCCTTCTGGCTGCCACTGGTTCATAGGAGGGGAGAATTGGTTTCTTGATTCTCCTCCTAGGCCCTGCCTGTCTGCCACTGGTTCACAGGAAGGGTGAACTGGCTTGTTGTCTATCTTCCCAGACCACACATGAGTACTGCTGGCTCATGGGAAAGGTGAATTGGCCTTTTGTTTTCCCTCCTGGACCCCACCAAATTAATTGCATTGGGAGCTTTTGTGAAGGGAATTGGTTTCTTCCTGTGCTGCTTTATCAGTAGTGTAGATTGATATTGTCCTGTGTGTTAGTCTCTCCCAGAGCCCTGATTTCAATTCTCTGTGAAGATGGAACTTCCAGGCTCCAGCACCCTTACAGCAGGAGCTCACATGTCTACTCTTCACATGAAAGAGCCCAGCTCAGGCCAAAGCATGGGTTTGGGGAGGTTCCTTGCAAGGAAGTCAGAGGGTGGATCCAGTACCCTTTGTTGCCTAGATGATTCCAAGGCCTCTTCCCATTTCTCACTCTCAGCCCAAGCCAGTGCCCCCAAACTGAGGGCAGAGGGACTGAAGATAGGACAGGACATGAAGTGCTGGCAAGGACTCACCTGTGGGTCCTTAGCAGCTCTGTTTACATCTTGGACCTGGAAGAGACACCTCTTTGAGAATTTTCCATCCCAATGCCCAAGCTGAGTTTTGTCTCTTTAGGCTCCAGCAGCACTTAGGAGCCTGGGAAATGTCAGGGAAGTGGCCTAGAGAGAACCTGGACAATTTGAGCAGAGCTTCATGTACACTATCTTGGCAGGGCTCACTAACCAAGGGTGGAGGGAAAAGTGGATATGAGGTTTATGCTCACATGGCAGGGGCTGGACAGAAGGCTGTGCTGCATGCAGAGGAAGTGGCCTCTACATATTGTTTCACAGAAATGCTGATATTAATGAACAAGAATACAAATGGTGTTGCAGTCAGGGGTTACAAGGAGAACAATTACATATGGGACACAGAATTTATAACATTATTTTATGATGATCACACACAGTTAAATACAAGAAAGAGCAGGATACCTGTTCACGACAGTAAAGACCTAGAAAATTCAGGTGAGAGCCTAGATTGTACAGCAATGTCCTGCATCAACCAATCTGAAGAGCTAGAACCCATGTCAATGCCTCCCACAAGTCCAACTGGAGGTCTATAGCACACAAAAAGGACTCAGGCAAGTCTACTTTATGGATCTGTGCTGGGAAGCCCCAAAGGCCAGCAGTGGAAGCTTGAAAGTCTATTCCAGCAGGGTGAAGGTTCTGTGCAAGTAGGTTGAGGGTTCTACACTGGAGCCTAGTATGACACTCAAAATAATGACCAGGGCTCCCCTGAAAAGTACCACAGAAATCCTCAGCAACAATGAGGTTCCGAGATCCTCCAATGAGAACATTCGACTACATCAGGAAGTCAGTGTGACAAATTCTCCTAGAAGTTAAATAACACACATCTTCCCCTCCAGAGCCAAGAAGCCATGCTCAAAATAAGGACCAAAGCTCCCCCAAAGTGACCTGCAGAGATTCTCAAGGACAAGGTCCCCAACTCCTCCAATGATAACAGCTGAATTCATATTGGGGAAGCCAGCATGACAAACTCCTCCAGGAGAACCAATGACTCCAAACAGCAGCAACACTTAGGAGAACCCACAATGCCTCATTCTTTCTCTCCTCATCTCCTTTTATGCTGGCAACTTTCCTCAGGTGGGCCATCTACCCTCAGCACTATACTGATTTAATTCAGCTGGTGTTAAGTTGACTACCCATTTTTAATCCATAACAAATTGGGGAAAGGGAATTAAATGAGGAAAGATTGAGGGTGGAAGGAAGGGAAGAGAAAGAAGTAATATTATGTACATTTTCTGTTCCCCAAGATAAACTACATGCACTCCAAACATGTACTTATAAAAATGAATGTATCTCAAAAAATGAATAGAACTGGCTCTGAGCAAAGAGAAATGTGGATTTTATGTAATTCAAGAAAGCAAACTTTTATATGTCCCACCATAATTTAAAATATTCCAAAAATACTAAGAGAAACTTGCAAATTTGATCAAAACAACATAATCCAGAGGAAGAGAAGATGGACTTTCAGGAATCATGGGAATTGGCTGTTGAGAATCCTTACCCCAGCCATGGTCACTTGGGGTAGCCTCAGCCTCCTCTGTCCTAGTGAAGCCCCTTCTACTGGAGGAGCCTGACTGTCCCCTCCTGGCCCTTATGGTTTATGGAAAGGACAAGGTGGGTGCTCTGATGGCTGGAATTTTCCATCTCAGCAATGGTACTGTTTGGCTGAAGAATTTCCTCCCTACGAGCCCTCAGGGGACACTATGTGTGGAAGACATTATGATCTTTCTTCACCAAGTCCAATACACTTCCTCACTCTTGTGCACAAAACAATCAAAGGGGACATATGGGGAACTGATCAGACACACATGTGAGATGGATACACAGAAGTAGGGAACTTTTGGGGCTACAAACACAAAACTTCTGGATTCCATGGTTAGAGATTGAAACAGAGCCTACAGAGCCACAAGTCCAAGTACGAAGAAGACACACTGTGTTAAGGAATTCATGCTTTCACCTTTTGCTCCACATAAACTGATTATTTAGATTGGCCCAGAGATCAGCCCTGTAGCAGGGTACACTGTTCTCCCCGTGTCCCTAGGAAGGGAGTGTTTACACCAGTCATGGGCAAATGCTGTAAACTTGGGCTTGGGAAGATGATGCTGTTCTTGTAGTACTGGGGATCAACCCTGGATATTCACTCTGAGCTATGGCCACAGCCCATTTTTCTTGCTTATTTTGAGACAAGGTCATTGTAAGTTGCTAAATCATCCAGGCTGGGCTTAAACTAGCAATCCTCCAGCCTCAGCCTCCCAGAGCGCTAAGATTATGGAGCTGTGGCCTGCACCTGGCTAAAAATTTGTCTTTAGAGACCTGGTTCCCCAGGATGACATCCAGCTGACACTTGAAGTAGTGGCATGTTGATTTCAAAAGATGACATTTCTCAGGAAACCACAAGGTGGCATTTGATGAAGACTGAACTATGGTCCCCAGAAGGTGCAGCAGCAGCATATTAGACATATATTTGGAAGTTTGGAATCTACTTTTTGTCTGTTTATTCAGCTAATCCAGATTTACTGTCTCAGCTGTGTAGACAGATGCACTAGTGCATATCAAGGAACGCACAGATGAAAATGAAATGAATTACACAGAAGAGACCTGGACCAGGAGGCCAAAAATGCACAGTCATAACCCGGCCCTTGGGCTGGGCCCTCCTGTGTTGAGGGTGAGAAAAGAAGGGACAGTTGGGAAATCTCAACACCAGGAGGGAGGGAAAGAGTCACAGAAGATTGGAGGAAGCATCTTTCAAACACCCCACAGCCATTTTCCCTAACCAGAGGTGAGTTTACTCCTCTCAGCTGACAGTCCCTAACTTATAACCCCAGCACCTTTCCAGAATCTCCAGGAAACATTGGATTAACTCCCAGTCCTCTGCTCTTCAGAAGATGCACTTCCTCTGTCTCTCATGATCACCTGCTGGCTCCATCTTGGGGGCTTCTCTAGCTGTACCAAGCATCAGACAGCAGAATCCTGAGGCCCGCCAGGACCAGGCAGCCATGCCCATGCACACTAGGTTCTCCACCATGTGATCCTGGGCTTGTGGGGCTGGGAAGAGTGGACAAAGAGGTCACAGAGTCAGGGAAGCCCAAGGTCCCGTCTGCATTCCTGGGCATCCTCCCAGGGCAGCGCCTACTCTTGGTAGCCCAGCTCCACAGCTGAGCACTCTCCTTGCTCCCAGTATTGGGATCTGACTTGTTCTTTGCTGATGCAGCTGCTAGGAATCAACATTGAGGAGAAGGATGGACAGGGATTCCCAACACCTAAGCCAGTGTCTCCCTGGGATTCTGTGATCAAATCTGCTCCCTTTCTGACTGTGACGTGGTTCACAGCAAAGCTTCCTGTGCAGTTGCAAATATATGCATGCATTTCAAGTTCATATCCTCATGCAAGGTGTGTGTGTACACATTGTAGTTGTGAATATTCAGAATATAATCAGAGACACATTGAAAATCCGTTGAAGGGGACAGTGCCCTTCAGGAAGTGGACATGGGACGGTAAGGCAAGAGGGTCGCTGAGAGACCAATGCCAGACAGGACTGTTAGGAATCTGACCTCAGTTCCCATGTCTAAGTTTTCAAAAATATCAAGTCTTCCTGGTTTCTGATTTCTAGTTTTTTAGGGTGAGTTTTTCTTTAAGACATCTCAGAAGCAGAGAGTACGGTAGCCCTGAGCACACGGAGACTGCAGAGAAGACGTGACCAGCTGGTAGGGATCCCCAAGGGAACGGGTGAGCAGTGTGTGTTCCCACTAGAGTCTCAGGTGTACACTGAGTACAGCACCCATAGGTGATTCAGGAGGGGCAGGGTGATAGTGGCAGCAGGAGTGTGTCTGCTGGGTAACACAACACCCTGGGTTTTGATGCTGACATGGGGACAGCAGAGGTGAGGCCTGGGGCCTCCATGTTCAGTGATCGGCCTGAGAAGTTCCTGCACAGGTCACTCCATCCTCTCCCCTCCTCAGCTCTGTATTTAGGGGAGGCCCTCCCTCTGTGAGCCTCCCTTCTTGTGCCTGAATCCTCAGTGTCCCCTTCAGCTTAGAAAAAATGAGCTCACCTGAGACCATGAGCTCCAAGGGCTTGCTGGGCAGTGACAGCAGATATGGAGCTGAGTCCCAAGAGCCATAGCACCTGTAGGTCCCCTGTGGGCTGAGCTTGCAGCTCCCATGGAGAATTCTGCTTTGGACTGCTGAGCTCATTACTCTCTTTTCAGATGCAGCAGGGAATCGGCTGCCCAGGAAACATTGGACAGAAGGAAAGTGTCCATCAGAATCCATGACTAACACAGCAGGGTGACATTCTTTCCTGGGGACACCTTGGGTCCCAGCTGCATTGAGATGGAGGGTGTGGATGGATCTGTCCTGAAGAGAAAGAGGTGGTGAGGGGCTATCCAGCTTGTTCTTAGTTGAGACCTCAGCAGGGCTGTGTCTGATGACCCTCATCATATGTATGGCTCTGTTTCCTGACTCTGCCCCTCCTGTCCTCCCCTGTCTCTCTGTCTCTCCTTATCTGACACCCCAACCTCAAACTGGTCATCACCTCCTGGCTCCCGCAGCAGGGCTGGTGTAGAGTCTGGGTCCCTGACTGACCCCTGGGATTCTCACCTGTGATCAGGATGTCCAGGGGGTCACTGGGGGCCGACTACTCAGAGTAGAGGCTGTGTCCACCATAGCACCAGTAGTGTCCTCCATGAGAGCTGATCCAAGGGCCCAGAGGGAGGTAAGCCTGAGAAATCCCAACTTGGAGTTGCTGGCCAGGGCACTGGAGGAGGTCACCTGGCTCGTCCTTGGATAGAGTGAATCTGTCATAGCCAAGGTCAGAGCTACAGTGGAGAGTCAGTTTGTGTCCAGGGTCCAGGACAGGGCCACGCTGGGTCAGGAGGGAGGGCTTCCCAGACAGCCCTGGAGAGAGGATGAGCCAGACTGAGGGGCAGATTCCTGCCCCCCCTTTCCTCCAGTCCTGCTCTGCAGGTTTCCATGACTGTCATATTGAGATTTTAAGCTCTGTAGATGTTGTGACCCAACCTCCTCTGAGGGATTTTTGTGGTAGGGCCCCTGTCAATTATTTAGGGGCTCAAACACGATTGGGCCAAAGAAAGGATTTTTTGAGACCAGGAGCCCCAGAGCATCACTGGGCTTTGACCATACCTGGGATTTGTTCCAGAAAAAGCCATAGCATCTGAACGGCTACCTGTGGCTGGTGGTCACAGGGCCCACAGGGAACAGGGCCTTGGCCTACCCCTTGGGGCCTTGATGTTAGATCAGGTCACAGGAGAGCTTGTCTCCTCCTTCCTTAGTCACAAGGAACCTGTCAAATTCCATGCATGAGACACACCAAAGGGTCACCTTCCCTCTTGAGGTCACCACAAGGCTAAGTTTGGCTGAGATGCTGAGACTGCTGTAGAATCCTAGGACAAATGTGTGAAATGGACTCACATATCACACACTGTCCCCAAGGCTGGGCTTTGAGAGCAGGACACTCCTGAAAGCAAACCCCTTCCTGAGAGCAGAGCCTGGGGCTGGGACCCTGAGTGTCCTCTCACCTGCCACCAACAGCCACAGGGCATCCTCGGTTTGGACCAGCCAGAAGGACTTTGGTACTAACAGTGGTATCATCCTGCATAGGGCACTGTCATGGATGGGATGCAGAACTTGGGCATTTTCCTGTGCTGAGGTGAGGTCTGCATGTCTGTGAATGCTGGGCTGCCCTCTCTGAGCAGATGGTATGGCTGGGCTTCCAAGGTCCCCTCACACCAGAGGGTCACATGTTCTCCCCATGGTATCACAGATCCTGGCTCAGCCCAGAGCTTGGGTTTGGGCAGGGTCCTGCAGGGAGATCACAGCTGGGTCCCAGGACCTTCCTCCTTCCCTCAGATCCCAGCTCTCAGACCCAGGACCCTCCATATCTCCAAGCACCAGCCCATACCTGCTGTGCTCCATGCCCACTGCCCAGGGGTGAGCCCTTGTCCCCAGGAAGCGGAGGGCCCCATGACAGTTGGGTACATACTCACCTGCATGCGCTGGCATCCTGTGACCCAGACTCAGCCCTGGAATAAAGTTCCTTGTGGGAGGTTTGCCCTGGACCCTGAGCAGGTCCTTGGCTCCCTGGAGCTTCCTGAGCCCTGGATCTCTGGTCGATCAGCACCTGGCTGTGGGGTGGGGACTCTCCTAGAACACAGCATCCACTCCTCTTTTCCCAGCTCACCCAGGCAAAGCTGGGTTGTGCGAGTTGGGATCATGGTGTCTCCAACCACTGGCCAGGACCGTGTAGCTAGAGGAGACCACGGTGCCTGGCAGGCCACAACCGCATGGTGTGGCTACTTCAATGCTGGGTCCCTGAGTCACAGGGTTTTCACATCAGCTCTGTACAGGAAGAGGAACTGCCTGCCCTGAGTCAGGCTGTGGTTTTCCCAAGGCTGAGGCAGGATGGTATCTATGTTCTCTTCACTCAGAAATCGGGGCTCCTCTTCCCCATCCACTGTCTACCTGATCTGCCCTCACCTCCCTGAGGCCGGCACATAGCAGGAAGTACACCCGGAGCCATCCTGAGCTGTCCCCTCCAGGTCCTGGTGCCCTGGGCTGCTCCTTCCTCTCAGGGCCTCCCACGGTTCTCCTCCCTCCCTCAGCCCATCCTGCTGCAGGTGAACTGGAGCAGAGACACACTCAGCCCTGATTATCAGCTCCCTGGAGCCAGCTGAGTCTCTGACAGAAGCTTATAGACTGGAGCAGACAAGCCCTTCCTATTGCAGACCTCATGTCACTGCCATCATGTCCTCCTGCCATCGTCCACACCACACAGCTGTGCCCACTGGGCCCTCAACATGTGCAGTCATGTTGCCAGGTGTGAGTTGTTGGAGAAGCTGAACCCCTCTTTCCGTGGACTCCTGGGTCTCAGAGTCCTGAGGTCAGACAATGGGCGCTTCACAGAAGGAGCACAGAAGGTGCAAGATAGGATGCAGTAGCAGATGGAGGGCAATGAACCAATTTGGGGTCAGGGCAAATCTGCAGACAGGAGGGGACACAGGCTGAAGCCAGGGCAGGACCAGGGTGGGGTCAGAGCTTCCTCGGTGAAGAGGAACACAGAGAAGCACCCAGGGTGTGGCCCCATCCTTGGTGTCCCCTGTAGGATTGAGTTTCATCTTTAAGGAGACAGAAAAGCTTTAAACAGGTACACTTTCCTGGTTTCTGCAGAACCCCACCAGGTGGGGATGCTGGCCAGGAGGACTGCACTCTTGGAAATGACTCTGGGGCAGGAGACTGAGCCCCAACAGGGAGCCTGAGGTGTCCTCTGTGGGAGTGTGGGCTTCCCCTGGGACCTTGCACAAGCCTGAGCCCAGGAGCTCACATGAGGTGGAGCGGGCTGCAACTTGAAGGCTTCTCTTCCTGCAGCACATGTGGAGGGTGGGATGGTGCTTTCCAGCTCCCCTTGTCCCAGGAAGCCACGGTGAGAAGGCACAAGTGTGGCAGTGACTCAGAGAGGGCCTGCCTGTCTGTGAGTTTGTGTGTCTGTCTGCCTGTCTGTGTCTATCCTGCTGTTCACAGGGGCAGGGGGGGGGAGCTCTGCTGATGCTGCGCCACACTGACATCGCAGACTCTGTGTGGCTGGAGGAAGACAGAGCCCTGTGGAAGCTCTGGCTGGTGAGAGTGGGAACAGCAGAGGCCTCAGAAGATGGAGCGATGAGTGTGGGGAACAGAGCCTGGAGTGGGGCAGGAAGAATCTGCTGTGGTGGCACAGACAGGATGGCCTGGGTACTCATGGAGTCCACAGGATGCTCAGGGCAAGGGATGGGGAAATGGAGACATGGGGTGCAGGTGTTTGCCGCACAACAGTGGGGTGTGGAGGGGAAGACAGGACCCATGCCTGCTCCTCTCTATTTATTACAGCATATGGGGGCATTTCGGATTGGTCCAAAGTCCTGAGTGACTGATCAGATGTTACAGCGGGGCTTTCTCCCCTCTCAAGGGGTTGGTCAATATAATCAGGAAAGGAGAAAACCCTTTCCAATTAAATAATTTGGAATTATTATTCCAAAAGTAGAATAATACACTTGTTTTCAGATTTTCAGAAGGGGCCTTGATCACTTCTCCAGCCCCATGGATAACCTGGGTGTCTGCTGATCCTATTTGTGTTGATCAATGGCCCCGCACTCAGGAGAAGCTTATAGCCACTCACACACTGCCTAATAACAGGTAACGGTGGGACATTTAGAATCTCCCAATAGTCCTTGGAATACCCCAATTTTTGTAATAAAAAATAAATTAGGAAGGTAGAGATTGCTACAGGATTTATAGTCTATTAATACTATCATGGGACCTAGGAGCACTTCAACCTGTGTGGCCTAACCCTATAGCTGTCTTTTTACATTATTCCCTCATGGTGATTGATTTAGAAGACTGTTTTTTATTGTCCCTCTCATCCCCAAGATAAAAATCTTTTTGCTTTTAATTTAACCATCCAGCCCCTATGTACTATTTTCAATGGCACCATCTGCCACAAGGAATGGCAAATAGCCCACTACAATAGCCCTTATGTCAAGAGTTTGTGTCTGCAGCCACCTTGCCAGTCCATCAGGCTTATCCGCCTGCCAATATTATCTATTATATGGGTGACGTCCTTCTAGCACATCAATCCTTATCCATCATGCATCAAGTATGTGCTCAATTAGATAAGGTCCTCATGATACAAGCCTAGTGGTGGCCCCTGAAAAGATGCAAACCATGGCACCTTTTCCCTATTCAGGTCACCTTATCCCACAAAATCATATCACATCCCAAACTGTTCAGATCCAGGTTAATCATCTTACAGCCCTAATTGATTTTCAGACCTCCTTGGTGCTGTTAATTGGCTCTGCCCAGCTTAGCCTCTCTCTTTCACATCTTCAGGGCTGATCTACCACCCACCTCTCCAAGTACAGTTAGGTCAGAGGCTAAGACTGTCATTGATAAAGTCAATCTATCTCTTTTCAATGCTCAGCTC
>PVLA01017128.1:0-17882 GCA_004027455.1 Hydrochoerus hydrochaeris
ATAACTTTTTAAAAACATAATTAATAAGTTTCAATAGTTAAATCATCCAGAAAGTGAGTGTCCCATCCCACAACATATGTCAAGGTGAGATTTCAGAACACTAGGAGTAAAAAGCATTCCAAATTCTTTCAACATGAAAGAATGTTTACATAGGAAGGACTCAAAGTATAGAAATTATCTTAATACAAATATAAAAAGAAATACACATCACTAAAAACTCTGGTAAAACTTTAATGCAGAAAGTTTCTGGAATAATAAAATACAATTATAGAAAGCTAAGTAAGTCATTTTCTAATGGTCTTCAATTTTTAAAAATTGGTGTTTCTTGATTCTATTGGCTGGGAGATAGTTTTCCTCAAAATGAATGTACTAAAAGAAGAAGGATTGTGCTATGTATGAATGAAAAGAATAAGAAATAAGAAAAGAATGGTAAAATGAAAGATAACAAAAGTGCTACCAACAATAGTTAATATTTCTTCAACAGTTCATATGTGCAATAAATAGAATATATACTCAATTTTTGTGTAAGTTATAGGAAAATCTTACATCTGTAATAATGTTGGATGAAGCTAACTCAAAAAAGAAGAAACTTTTTTGAACTTGTATGAAATTAAAAAGTAGGGTGGTATGGTTATATTTATTCTAGTAATGATTATAAATTTATAAAATGTAAAATAGGTTAAAAACAATGAAGATACACTATTCTACACAATACCTAGGTGATGCTCTGGTGAATGTTAAATTTTAGAATATGTGTTACACTAAAAGACATGTTGCCAGTAATTCATCTAAAAATATTCTCCCTTACTTCAAATAGGTTTAAACCATTGTTCTTGTTCTTTGAGAACAATTAGAAATCATTTCCAGTGTCTTCCCATGGCATGATCAGAAATCAAGTGAGCATTGCTGCTGAGTACTACCCAAGAGAAGTGCTGGCTTGTGCGAACATGTGTCCTCATCCACAATATTCCTGAGATCTGTCACTTGGTAAATCTTCCCATCCCCAAGTGAAAATGACCATAAAAGGTAAGCATTTTCTATGAATTCAGAACTACAAGGCAGCCAAGACTGCTCAAATATACACAAAATGTGACTTCCAGTTCTGCTTTTACAAAATGCCAAGAATGATGGCATAAGAGTGTTTGAAGAGAGAAGGAGTCTTTCGAGGGGAATTAATGGTAACATACATTTTATTCTAATGTTTAAAAGTTTAAGTATTCACCACTGCACATTCAAAGAAATGTGATAATTTGCAAAAATATGAATGGATTCCCTGTACCTAATGGAAACAATCCAAAATCCATTTGAATCACTCAAATGAAGCTAAATGAGTATACTAATTACATGAACAGCATTTTGGGAGACTAAGGAAGAAATATTCATTGTACTACTATATTTTTCTTGGAGCAATTTGTGCTTTTTCATTAGTATGATGCCTTTTGTAATTTTGTACCATGAATTGAAAGGTACAAACAGTTTTCAATTATTCAATTTCCCTTTTCCTTCAAATATTGACCATGTGATTTCAAAAGAAAATTAATAATGTATAAAGCTTATTTTTTTCTCCAGAAAAGGTAGAGGATAATGATGTAACTAAAATTCGGAATATTTGTCTTAGTTCACATTAAATAGCTGAACAGCTAAAATATTTATCACTCCATGTTTGTGACAAAGACTTCTCAGGTTATGACTTTTGGACTAATTCAGTAATAAAAAATAATTTTTTATTATACATTAATATAAATACAAATTGTGTTAGAAAATAAGAGATACATTTTACAAGTTATTGAGAATTTTACTTCATTGGTTAATATTGAAATTAAAATATCTTTCTAAGATAAATATATAGGAGTTTGTGCTTTAATTTATTGGTCACTGGTTCTATTGCAAGTCTCACATCTTGGCTTGGATCCCTAGCAACACAAACAAACAAAACTTATTACCATATTTAAGTGATACTCTTGTTTTATTACCTACCTTTCAGAGAATTTGCTCACTTTATATTTCTTTAATTCACAAGGGATAAAAATATACCAGTCACTTACAGTTTTTCTTTCTAAAATGCTAAACTGTCTTTTAAATGTATTTGTCATAGTTACCTAACTTTAATCTATAAACATTTTGTTAATGGTATTTTGATGATAATAATAATAAAATGACTTTAAAGTCAATAATCTCTCTCAAAAATATGATTGCAAGACTGTAGAATAATGCATTTAAACTATGTGCACTTCAATAATTCATAATTTCTTAAATATTCACATCCATCAAATCAATTTAAAGAACAATCTCTCCCCACAACTCTGTTGGAAGTGTGCTTATTTGTTTAGACAGATGGCCATGCCTTGAGGTTTATTCTCTAACATAAATGCACAATTGGCTTTGTGCATCTAAAAAACAGCTGATGGAAAAGAGCTTGTCTGAGATCTACAACATTAGAGACTACAAATCATTCAGTAGTCAGGACTCCTAGAAATGGTTTTTCATATTAACAACACATTGTTTATAATTCAATTATAAAAATTAGAACAAAGTTTAGAAGCAATATCAATGTGAACAGCTGAAAAGCTTGACAACTGTAATCATCCAATTTAAAAAAAAATCATCCGATTTAAAAAAAAAAAAAAAAACACATGTATGTCATCATCCAAAACTATCGGGTCCTGACCTAGATCCCCGATCTTCCAAATGAGTGTTTGGCAGAGGTTAAATAAAAAGAGAGAAATAGTATGATTTTAAGGGTTCCAGGAGGATCAAAACCCTTTAGTTGAGCTCGGGACTCCAAGGGCTAAGCCCAAGTCTTCTCTGGATTAGCTTACTTTATTAGGACCAAGGACAAAAGGTGAGAAAATAGAGAAAAGTGAAGGAAATGAGCAGGACCTCAGGAGTTGCTTCAAGGATTTCTCCAAGTGCCAAATTATGTCAATTTAGAAGAACCATTTTATCTCCAAGATAACATTCATGGTAGGCTTGAGACTATAGGAGTGAACTTCCTTTAAGTGCTATCTCCATTTACTTAATTAGTGGAGGAGCCAAGGTGTCTTCAGCTGTGGCCTTATCTTGCCTTTTGAGGTATCTCTGGCCTCATTGGCTACTACAAGCCTCACCCAGAATCAGTGATTCATAGAGGGTCACTTACTATGAATCAGCTCCTGTTCCCAGGCAAGGGACTGAGACCTAGGATAGACTCGTAGATAAACATAGAAAACCAATTAGTAAAATTTAAATTTTGCTCAGAGCCCCTTCAGAGTGGTCTCCAACACAAAACTACTAGTAATCAATACATGTTAAGTTCTATAGCTTTTCCTTGTGCCACATTCTGTATTCATGCTTTACAGAGAAAAAACAAGTTCTTTTACACATGTAACAGGATTTTGAAAGTGTTACATCAAAGTCTGAAAATATGAATTCTAAACTTCAGTTAATTTAATAACAAGTATTTTTCACAGAAACTTAAACTTTAAAAAATACAGATAAACAATCCAGAATACTTCCTCAGCTGTGTAAAAAATAAAATAAATTATCTTCTTGGGAATGCTGAACAAATAATTGTGCTGAGATACCCAAATAACCCACATAAGAAAAAAATCTTAAAACAGATTAATAAACATTGTTTTTTTAAACATTTTTTTCTCTCATAATTATCAAAATTCTGAGGATCAGTACTGGAAGTGTCTGCATTCCTTTTCATTCTTTCTTCACCCATTTTTTCTTATTTTAACTTTAATACACCATATGTTTTCTTATTTTAATTTTTATATTATTAGTGCATATTTTTGCACTATAATGTTACATTTCTTGTGGCGAACTGGTGTATGTACATAATCTAAATTTCTTTTTTTGTAACATTTCCTTTCATGTCTCCCTCAACCCATCAGTTTTGCTTTCTCCCAGTAGTATACAGTACTTTCAGATGAGCTTGTTTTACATTGTAGTGTATGCTTGATTTTCTCCCAGCTCTTTTAAGTATTTGGTAGCTCATTTGTTATTAGCACTGCATAATATTCCACTGTCTGGTTTTACTATGATTTATTTATCCATTCATTTACTGCAAGGCACTTTGTCTACTTTCAGTATAACTAAAGCTGCTATAAATATTTGTGTTCATGTTTTTTATCCAGTTACAAGTATCAAGTTTTGATAAATATTGAAGAGTGTGAATAATAAATTGTATTATAAGAATATGTTTACTTTTATTAAAAATCAAAGTAAATCACATTTTTTTCTTTTAATTATTTTCAGATTTTTTACATAATAATTTACTATTTTCAAAGAAGAGTAGATAATCAAAATTCCTTCTTTATGTTTCACTGAAAATACAGGCCTGATTACAATCAGTGGAACTTTGTTATCACCTATCTATTGCAAATGTGTGCAAGTGTGCAGTGGTAAACCTTGAGTAAAAAAAGTATATTTGTCTCATTCCTTTTTCTACATCCTGTAAGACTTTGATTACTTGGTGTTAAGCAATGAAAAATCTTCCTTTTTCAAATGAAAGGATATTTTCTATTGTAATACTTCATCACGGAAGATATGAGCATTACATAATAAGCTTAATCATTCCATAACAGGCTTGGTTGGGTTTCTGAGTCCGTGGCATGTAAGATTCCATATGCTGTGACTTTAACACCCTTATTTGAACTATGTAAAACAGGAGATACACAATAGCAATTATACATGCTAAGAAATGCTGTAAAGAATATTTCACATACATTACTTTTATCTCAATATTTTTGCAAGTAACATTATGCTCATTCACTATGTAAGGAATTCAAGGCAAAGATTTATAAACATTGTAAAAAACATGTTTTCAAAATGAACAAAAAAAAAGACCTAGGAATAATAGATGAAAAAAATACAAAATATATGAACGAATAAATGAAGAGCCTTTATTAGGTAGAAGAAAAGGATCATAAAAACTGTTGAATGTATCTAACATGAAATTTCTTGCTGACAAAAGTTGAGGTCAATTCAAGCCAAATTTTAAATGAAAATCTACTCCAGACACGGAAATCATATATAGCACTGCATCTTGAGCCATTTCACATAGAGAATAAATTATGAGACAGAGGTCTATAAGAAAACCAATGTGAAGGACACTTAAGAACAACATATATAAGGGGGAAAGTGTGACAGACAAGGAGACCATGCAACAGTAAACACCAGGAACCTCAACCAATATCCTCTGTCTTTCTACGCTGGAAACACTGGAGCTGAGGTTGCATCTAATTGCTGGAATTGAAATGAGAGGGCTAGTCCATTGCTCACCCCTATTTAGCTGGTTAGAAATTGTACATATCACTTTGAAGATAAATAAATAACTGGATTTAGAACCAGGTAAGCTTTGTTTGTTTCTTTAATGAATCTCTAAATTCTTTTACACATTGTACTACATTCTTAGTTCAGCTAGTCCTACACAGGGGAACAATTATCTACTTACAGTGAGTAAATAATAACAAAAAATCATAGATCAAGACATAAAATTAGTGACAATACATTTTTATCAATAATGTGAAAACTGATGCATAATAGCTCAAAACCAAAATATGTAAGAGATGTAAGTTTCTTTTACTCTATGTGAAGTACATTTCTATTTGAAGGTAGATTTTTACTTACTCTTTTGTAAATTTAAAGACAATATAAAACCAAGCAAAGGTTATATTTTTAAAAGATGTCTAAAATATTTTAAGAATGAAAATAATTTGAATCATAACATATGATCAATTAATCCAAAAAAGACATATAGAGAGCAAGAAGAATAAGAACGGACAAAGCAAGCAGAAAACAGTAAGAGTAATGCCATTTTTAATCAAAGCACAGTAATAAACATATCAATTAAAAACCAAGTTTGTCAGGTTAGGTTTAAAAACTAAGGCCAAACTCTGCATTGCTTACAGAACTAGGTACATGTCCGGAGCAGGAATGTTACAGAAATGATGCTGGGTTGTTTTTATCAGATCATGTTGTTAGTGCAAACTTTCCTTTAGTTACTGATATTTGCTTTGACTGTTTAACTAATATGGTGCGTGTCGTTTTTTTTTCCAGCACAATTGCTTTCCATCACTCTTTCTTTCTTCATAAATAGTAAACAGTTTGTGGGGAAAATATATTACAATAGGTTAAAAATTTAAACAGTGGACAACTAACTAAAAATCTATCAAAGTGGATAGCAGAAGAACCAGAGGTAACAAATGACATTGCATAATTAAGGAAGGCTTTATTCAGCAAGAAGATAAAAAATGTAAAAATGTGAGTGCACTTAAAAATAGCATTTCAATATATAAAAATCAAAGTTTTGTCAAATTAAACTGACTAAATTCAAAATTTTATTGCTAACATTCACCTCTTTTTTAACCCTAATATTTAAGAAGCCTATAGAAATTCAGTAAGGTTATGGAAGACCTGAAAAACATTAAGTAGCTTAATTAAATTAACATAGCATACCACTTCCAACAACATTAATACACATTCTTCTAAATGATACATGGAACATTCACACATAGGACTGGATTCTGGATACAAGAAGTAGTAAATTTAGCAGGAGCCATATCAATACTCCTTGTGGTTCAATTATGAGAATATTTCAGCCTGTTTCACAAGAATTCTTTCCTTTAATCTTTATTACTTTACTACTGATTTGAGTTATAGTAGTGGCAAATATAGAGAACCATTAAATGAAAGAAAACTGAGATAGTATAAAATGAAATGAAATTAGTACAGGGGCACAGGGTATCATTTATGCCATAGCAATTGAAAATTAAAAATAGCTGCTGAAAGTTGAATGTTTATTCTCATTTATATGTTGTACCAATCAATTTATATGTAGATGATGAGTTATCATAGTTTAAATATGATGTAAAGCAGTCCAGAATCTATGAGTTATCAAATAGATATTTATGTTTATTATACTATGCTTTGCCATTTTTTTCTGAGTACTTCAATGTATCCCCAGTAATGCATTATTCTCTTTCAATTTCTTGATACAAAAGTAATTCTGGAAAATGTTTGCTTGAAACAAACATGAGATTTCAAAAGCCTTAAGTCTTACATATTCTAACACAGGGAGTATGCAGCCTTCCACATTTACTGGTGTGCTTTATAAATCATAATTAAACCATCTATTAAATCTCTTCTTGAAAGCAGTAGGACAAGAAGCCAACTAGATAGTAAGCACCTATTCTCCAGAATTCTCTATTAAAATCACCATCAAAACTCTGTATCAAAATATCTATGATGTAAATGCACTTTAGAAAATGTGGACATTAAGGAAATAAGACATTGTAAAAAAAGTATTAAATAAAGGAAATAACATATGCTGAAACCTAAGCATGGATTCAGCTTAATCATTAACAGGAAAAATGAGTCATGTAGAATAAATGAAATATATTTAAAAGCAAAATATTTTTAGAAATTGTCAGTAATAAGAAAGACCATGTATGTTTTGAATTTATAAGATCACTTAATGTTTTAGATGAATTTGGTATAATATAATTTAAATATTGACATACATAAATTCATGAAAACAAATTGATGCATAACATACATCTATATTAGCACTATCTTAAGGATTGCAACTACCAGATCATATAGATATGCGAAAGCTAAAAAGGAACAGAAGCATAAACTTTGTAATGTCAGTTCAAGTTAATTTTATTATTAATGAGCTATATTTTATAATGATTAACAGTAATCAATTAAGGTGAATCACAGACTTACAAAGCAAATCTGTGGAAATATAATACAAATCAAGTTATCAATATGATGAATTGTTTGGAAAAAATATAATTAATTAAATTCTATAAAAAGTGTCTCTGAATTGTAGATTAAATGATTGCACATTGTGCTTTGGAACTAGGAATCATTAATGTATGTGTGACTTTATACACACAGTTTGTTATTATAGCAGGCATTTCTGTCTCTTTTCAAGTGCTCCTTGTGAGAATTAAATTACATATGACAAAGTCAGAGGCTGCTACGATCATGAAATATAAACAGCATCTAAAGCAATGCAAAGCAAAAATTTCTGGGGGGAAAAGATAAATGTAACTTGAAAAGATTACCTGAGCAAAATCTTTACAATGTCAATATTCTGCATTTAAAAAATAGTATATATATTTCAGTAGTTGATTTAAATATTTTATCAAAATATCATTATAGTAAGCAGATTGGTTTCTCATTTGTAGGTTAGCTGAGCATAAAACATAATCTGGGGATGCTCAAAAGACTTATTTTTATGGGTTCATTTGTAAGAATTACACAAAGTGAAATGATAGAATTGTGAAAGTTAACAGAATTTGAGAAAACAGATGAGCTGTAAGAAAAGAATACTGAAAGATTTTCTTATTTCATTTTCTTCAGTAGTTTCTTACTCATAAAGATAGTCCTGGTGTTGTTCACTCCTTAAAACTTACCGAGTCAGAGATGTTAGTCCATCTTTTAGCTTGCTTCAGGACCGCTTTCTCACAATTAGTTATCAGTAATCACGAACACAATATAACACAGCTAATGACTCAAAGAAACAGCCACTTCTGATGTGGTGATAATTCTTAGAAATCAAGAGAATATCCCCTGCTTATAAGCACAAAGAAATTTTTCTGTGTTTAATTTCATTTTAGTCTGCTTTTATTATAACCAGAAATATTATTTAATAAATTGAAAATGTTTAGACATTCAATGACCTGGTTTCCAGACCTATAACATTGTTTCTTGCATATTACATTTACTAGAAATATCCTTATTTATTTTTCATGATGAATTACAATTTATAGGCCAAGATTAATAATGTATTTGATGATTATAAAAGTAAAACACATTTTGACAAGTATGGGAACAAAGAAAGTTTATTTCAGTGGAAACTTAGCACAAACCATTTAAAGCATTTCTATAAATTCTGAAAATAGAAGTTAGACATTAAAATAATGTTAGCTATGGATGAAGTGACTATATCAAATCTTTAGCTTTTGATGCTTATATTACAAATACTTGTTTTTTTTTTAATTTTTACTTTTTCTGTATGAATTATTTACCAAGTTCTATTAATGGTGAGATTTGATCAAGATAAAAGGAGGGTGAATTTCATTTGGTTACAACAGCAAAGACACTTCATTTTCAGAACTAAATAGGAATGAATTGCCCTAAGTGTGAAAAGCTATTTCTCAACTAAAAAAGGAAAAGATCAGATCAGACCACATGTGACCATTATCCATATCTAGCTCAAATAGCCCTGGTGAGAGAACAAAATCAGTTCATTTTCTTCTTGAGAACATGGTGTATTTGCCAGAGGTGTACTGTTTTTCTCCCTCTTAGTGATATATAGGAATAATAAGTCAAACCCAGATACCCGACTCACTTTCTGAAAATAAAGTTAGACATTAACTTTAGACCATAATTTCTATATGGGCTGATTTAATTTATTTAAATTTATACTTGAATAAATAGATATCCTAAGTACCTAAAATAATTTCATTGATATACCTTGAAAAATATCAAATAGGTGGAAGCTTTGGTATTAATTAGTAGCAAATAAACTTAATTTCAAAACAACTTTTTAAGAAACTGAATTTTTAAAAAGTGTTGAAATTAAGAAAAGGATTTCTTGGTCATTTTATATTCATGGGGAAGTATGTTTATGAATGTCTAAAATCAATGCAATGAAGGACTGACATTTTATGATTCTTTCAAAAATATAATTCTCTAATTCTGTGATTCAATGAATTATCTAAGCACCATTGTGTGTCAATATTGATGTATTGATTTTTTTCCCTTCACATCCAAGCTTTCATTTATCAAACTAAGATTTATTGAACATCTGTCATGTTTCATCTATTGCAGATGGAGGCAAACTTAAACGTAATATGAAATTAAATTATTATAGTAATATATTTGGGAGAAATCTAAAACCATAGGAAATAATCATTTCAATAAAAATAAATATCATGAGTCAGACATATGCTAGGGACTTGATCAGATTGCAGTTTGCAGTGAAGATTGAACTTGTTTCTATTTCTTATATTTTTAACTTTTAAAATTCTTATTGTATTTCCTTCTTTTAACAAAGATTATATTTCAGTAGTAAATATGTTAGTTACTTTCATATCAGAAATTAAAGAAAAAAACAGAATACTGTTAACAAATATTGCAATGTCAATATTTTGGCTTTGCACGTTTTTATCAGTAAACTTTACATGCTCATAAAGCATTATATCATAAATATAAGTATGTTTTTTCAAAAGTGTAATTTAATAATCCACTCAATAAACTGTTCATACTCAACTGTATATTTTGATTACAATTTCTTTATTATTGACAGACTAGAACAGCTAAAACTAATTTTTTCACATAATAAACACAATTATACATTTAATAAAAATATTCACATATGTTTTGGAATGCAAACTTTTCTTATTCCTATAGCCATCAAAATAATTGATGAGAATATTTATGAATAATTTATTATTTTATTGTTACTTCTTATTAATATTTCTCATTCTGCAAAAGTCTTTTTTCCAGAATGAGTGAAATTCCCTACTGAAAGCTAACAATTTATGCCAAATAATTTGTACTTTTTTCTCAGTTTGCATGACTGCCAATTTTTTAATTCATACTTCTGATTGAAAAAGATCATCATCAAATTATTTTTATATAAATACAAATGTTGTTTATATGTACATCTTCAAATATCTTTAGTGGCTCTAAATATATGACAGTGGGAAATTTGACTCTCCTGAGTGATAGTCAGAATGCTGTAACTTACTCAAATTTACTTTTCCTGATATATTTTCATGAATTTCCCTAATATGAAAATTACATTATCTCTAGAGAGGTAATTGTGTTTATCATGTAAAAAATTTAGCTGTACTATTCTGTCAATAATAAAGAACTGTGCTCTTGACACTTTCCTGTTATCTTAAGTTCACACATTTCTACTGAAATTTTTGAGATCCCAAGCATAATTCACCTGACACAGTGGCCTTTACATATCCAATCTCCTATAGTAATTAGTTAACAGAACTATACATTTAATCCTCACGTATATCAGATGTCTTTTCATTTTCAAAGAAAAAATTTAGTTATCTTATGCATCAGCCCATATCCAGTTCATTTTTTATTACTACATGTTTGAAGTCCATAATGTCTTTATTCCTCATATGTCATTGATACAAGCACATAACACTTTTTAATTCTTTTTTATCCTTTTTCCCTCCTATCCCTCCCTTCTGTTTCCTCTTCTTTCCCTTCCCAAGTAAGAAAGATCTACTCCCTACTTCCTGAATCTATCCTTTATGTTGCTTATATTTATAATTTGGATTTCTCATATAAGCTAAAACATGAGATATTTAAATTTGTGTGTCTGATTAATTTCACTTTACATTATGGCCTCAAGTTGCAGCCCTCTGCCAAAAAGAAAGATAAACAAGTCATTTGTAAGACAATGTTGTGTCCAGTTCATTGTAAATAAGTTTCCTGTCTCTCTTAATACCTGTAGCATGTAGTAAGGCATAGCATACAGTAGAGGTGTTATAAAGTAATTATTAACTGACTCATTATTTCTCAACCTATAAGTGAGATGTTCCTAATTATGGATTGACATAGAGTATAAAGGCTGGGGATTTAGCTCAGTGGTATAAGTGCCTGGCAAGTGTGAGGTCGTGAGTTTGATCCCTGGTACCAAACAAAACAAAACAAAACAAAAAACATAAAGGAAACAGAGTATAAAGGCTACCATGCAACAATAAGAATAATTCTTACTTTACCTTTGTTACAAATTAGGAGTCTCATATTTCTCACAACTTTTATTCAGTATTCAGTATATTCAGATAGATCCATCTGAAATCAATTCAAGAGCTACTTAAAAACTTCATTAATGAGATACTGATAGATACAGAAAAATGCTCTGAAATACCTGCAAAAAGAAGCCTGCTATTTGTAAGCAAGTAATTCAATACCTTATTAAGACTAATCTATCATTTGTAGAAAAGAAATACTATGCAGTTGTCCTTGGATACCCAGAAAGGATTGGTCCCCAAAATCCCTATGGCTAGTAAAACAAGATGACTCTCAAATCCCTTATATAAAATTGTGTTGTAATTACCTAAATTTATGAAAATAATATCATACATTTTAAATACATCTAGGTTATGTATGATATTTAATACAATGCAAATTCTCTGTGAAGATTTAACAGTATATTTAATTATTTACTTATTTATTTATCTGTTTGAGACAGGGTCTCTCTATGCAGTTCAGGCTGGCCTTGAGCTCACTTTGTAGCCCAGGCTGGTTTTGAACTCACAACAATTCTCTTGCCTCAGCCTCTTGAATGCTGGGATTACAGGCATGAGCTACCATACCTGACTCTATTTATTTATTTTTTTATTTTGAAGAGAATAACACCAAATGAGACAAAACAAAATAGAGTCAATAAAAACAAAAAGATCAACATAGTACATGACTTAAAAACAAAATATAAGGAGATCAATAATGGTTATCATAATGCCTCTTGTTATCTTCAAAAGAATTGCCATATAATCAGGTATAATAAAATTGAACAAAACAGTACAGAACAAATCCAATAAGAACAAAACATTGGAGACATTATAGGACTTCAAGAGAAGATAATAGTCCAATCAGAATGGATATTGTAGTTTATTTTATTGTCTTCAAAGTAGTTGCCCATACCGTCAGACTAAATACTATCAAACAAAACAAAATAGAATAAAATCAGTCAAAATAGTGAAAGTAATACAGGGTTTGAAATCAAGCTAATAGGAAATCAAAAATGATTACCATAATATATCCTGCTATCTTTGGAAGAGTTCTCCATGCCATCAAATCTAATACACATAGATAAACTGAAACAGAATAAAACCAAACTAAACAGAACAATGAAAGCAATATGACTTTCAAATTATTATAATAGATTAACAATGACGACTGCCTTCCCTTTTTAAACAATCTCTTCCCTTTTGCTTTTACAGGATATATTTTACATTTTGGATCCCACTAACTCTTTAAGTGTTTATATTAGGCAGGCAACCCCCTATCCACCCAAGTGCCTGAGCATGATCTTGAGCTGTATCCATTTGTCTACAAAAACCTAAAGGTCTTCTGTATAGCTGAGTAGTTTTCCATTGTATAAAGGTGCAATGGCTTTCTAACCTATCTGCAGCTGGTGGGAAAGCTACCCCCACCCCCAATTTGTTTCTGGTTCCCTGTAACATAGAACACTGTTTTGTCATCTGTGACTTTCAGTCTACAAAACCCTTTCTAGGGTTAAATGTATTCCTTATATAAAGCATATCAGTTGACCCTATCTCCTGATCCACTCTGCCTGTGTTTCTTTTTATTGGTGAATTGAAGATATCTATATTAGTGATTATGGCCAACCTTTTCTACCTCATCTCTGTGTGCTATTTTTTTGCCATTTGTTGTCTACATTTCCCCTTCATTCCACTGTCTGCCCTGTTCAGTGAGCCTCCTCTGCCACTGTTCCTGAAACCATGATTTTTTTCTTTCTCTAGAATATCCTTCAGTATTTTTTGTAGGGTTGGTTTGGTGCTCATGAACCCCCTAGTTCCTCTTTTTCATGGAAGCATCTTGTTTCTCCATTAATTCTGAGAGATAGTTTTGCAGGATACATCAATCTGGGTTGGAGGTTATTGTCCTTCGGGACTTGGAATACTTCATTCCAAGCTCTTCTTGATTTGATGGTTTGTGTCAAGAAGTCTGTCATGATTCTGATGGGTTTTCCTTTATAGGTGATCAGTTTGTTTTCTCTGACAGCTTTTAATATTCTATTCTTGTGTTGAATTTCTTGATTATTATATGTCTGGGTATAGACCTATTTTGGTTATAGCTGGCTGGAATTCTGTATGCCTCACTTATCTAAATATCATTTCCTTTTCCTATGCTTGGGAAGTTTTCTTTAATTATTTCTGTAAATAGCCTTTGTATTTCATTTGTGATGACTCCTGCTTCTTCACTAACATTTTTATTCTTAAGTTATAGTTCCCCTTGTCATCTTATAGCCTTTGTATTGTTACTTCCTGTTTCCTTGTTATTTTTAAGAGATCTTTCCTTTCATCATCACAAGCTGCAAACCTTTCTTCAAGGTTTGATAGTCTATTGTGCATTTCTTTCAAGCAGTTTTGCCAGCTTTCAATGGAATTTTTAATTTCCTGGTAATCTCTTTGAATGTTTCATGTCTTCTAAATTTTTTTTATACTCTTTGTTGAAGGTTTCTCTGCTTTTTCTATGCTCCTCTATTCTTCCATCTGTGTCTTCTTTAGAGGTGCTTAGCAAATCTTTTGTTATGCTTCTCATTTCTTCTTTTACCTATGATAGTATTTCTGTTCTAAGTTCTTTTATAACCTCATGAAGTTGTTTCTTTATTTCAGTTGTGATTGCTTCTGAAACTTCAGGTATGCAACTCCTGATCTCTTCTGTGTTAACATCTCCTGGACCAGTACTGCTTGGGTTGGAGGACAGTGACTGCCTTTTGCTTCTTCCTCTTGTCGTGTTCCCAGTTTCTTCTGGTCAAGTGGGCAGTGTGGTCACTGACACTTCTTGTATTGGTTATAATTACTCTGAAGCATGCTGGCTAGAGATTTCTGCTGTTTGCTGCTTTTCCCAGCCTGCTGGTGGCTACTGGAGTATAAGCAGGGGTGGAGCAGGCTGGCCCCTCCCTTCTGAGCTGGTTCACCATGTTAGTACACATTGGGGGGGCATGGTTGGTTTGGGATAGCTTTAGGGAAGACTTGGTGGTGGCTATTGTACCACACATGGGGGAGGGTGGTAAGACTCAGTCCAAGAAATTTCCCCCAGTATGCTCTAAGCTAGGAGTGGCTGAATGAGGCTGGCTGCAGTTCTGGCTCTGGGCTTGTCCTACCCAACTCCAAGATGGCCCCCAGCCAATTGCCCACTCCCACAGGAGGACTGAGTCCCCCACACTCACCGCCAGCCAGTGCAGTTCTCTGGTCTGCTGCCCCCCCTCTGCCACTACATTTCCCCAGAGAGGTCTTTGGGCTTGCCAGCCACCAGATTTACTGTGACTGTGCATCTCCAGGTTCCAACAGTGCTTCTTGTATGGTGGTTCTGGCTCTAGTTGAAAGTGCTGTCAACTCCCACCTTCTTTTGTTTAAGTTTTTCTTTTTGAAAAATTCTATCTGTGGGCTTCAATTCTCACTTTAGGTTCTTCCTGGGTATAGGGGACCCACTTCCTTCCTTCTTATCTTCTCCAAAATCCTATATTCCAGCATCTGGACTGTTTCTCCCCAAGAGGCTGTTTACTCTGTAGCTTGCTGTTCCACCATCTTCCCAGAATCGAATAGTACTTTTTTTTTAAGGAAGTAATGGCAAGAGGAAGTCTCAATGTGATCAGTATGGACATTATTTTTTCAAAAGTTGTAAGGCAGCCAGTTGAATCAATGGATATAGAACCTGAGGATATTAGTGAACAAGAAATATATTCTTTTACACACACACACACACACACACACACACACACACACATTATTTCCTCAGGATTCCTCTGAGAAAGAATAGAAATAATGAGTATTAAATTACATTGAATATATTAAAATATCTTCTGTGAATGTTATAATTTTCCCTTAAAGTCTTTCTTCATTCATGTCCAAGGCGATTCTGTGTGCTCTTAATAATACACATAAAAATTCTCAAAGAAGATGAAAAAATAATTTCCCTATATATTTTGCAGTTTTCTCTTTAAATTGAGTACCTAACTGATTTCAGATATTGAAGAGAATGCTATCATTATTTTCATATTTGCCAGTGATACAAGATAATTTCAATAGATAAGAAAACATATCAGATCCAGTTTTTCTCTCTGAATCTAAAATGCTCATAGAAATGATAAATGTTATTTTTGCTTATATGTGACTAAAAATTAATTAAAATTTAAGAAAAAAGAATTAAACAACAGTGCCTGTCAGTTTTGTTTCATGGTTTGGTTGGCTAACTACGTCACACACACTAAAAGAAAAGACAGCCATACACATACTTTCCTACCACTGTAATTGTTTTGGGGGGATAAAATAGTAGTTGAAAATAAAATAATCTTTCAGTTTTCAATACATTTTCTCATCAGAGTTATATGATTAATATAAGAGGGATAAAGTTGTCAAATCTTTGGGGTCCTTTCGTCTCCCACATCTTGAAAGATATCAACTTGTAAGACAATGAATTTTCATTTGATTTAGAAATTTCTAGGACATTTGCAATATTATTATGTATTGTGCCTGGATGTCCCCCCAAAGCCTCATACCAGCATAAGGGCAGGCTTCTTGAATTTATGATTGATTCATTGTCTGATGACAGGATTATGAGTGTGAGTGCTACACCTGTCCTGGGTCAGGTAACCTCATACAATGTAAGAGCTGGAAAGAGGCTTGCTCTCATGTTTTTCCCCTTTTGCTATTGTTGCTTTTGCTGTTTTATGTTGCCATGAACTACTGCTACTCTGCCATACCTCCCTGCCTTGGTGATAGCTGATTATGGACTGAAACCTCCACAAACTGTGAGACAAATAAACCTTTCCTTTTTAAATTTTGGGTGGCAGGTATGTTGCCATAGCAATGAGAAAAAAATAACCCACAGAAATATGAACATATCTTGAAATTAATCTTTCACATTCATATTTGCAACCATTACTATAGAATTCACCAATATGAAACCTGACATTGAAAATACATGCTTTTTAAATTTTCTTTTATATAAACTATGAGTCAAGATGAACTGAATGATAACTGGCACGTATCAGATTTTCATAAATACTTGTACAACAAAATAAGTGAATTACATATTAATCTATGTTAAATTTTTAATGCAAGACAGATATTCCATCAACATTCCATGTATAACTTAAAGTAATAATCACTCAAATCCTGAAATTAGTTACTTAATATTTTGTTGAAAATATTTTTTAGAAATGTTGCAAGCAATTTATCAGAGCATATACATCTCTAGTTAGTCATTTTCAATACTAAAATTGTATTTTCTGATAAAATAATTAAGGCACTTATATTTACATAAAAACATTGACAATTATATTTTCTACAAAGTACACAATTTTAGAAAGATAAAACAGCTTGTAACTTTTTTTTTGACTTTTGTAAAATACTAACTTAGGAAGGAGTGCCATGTTGTAATAGAGAATTAACCTCTCATTTACAAATGGGTTGACTTCTTAAAACTGACCTTTAAAAATTAGGTTACTCAATCCATCCAATTTTACTGAAAATAAATAGCTTTCTGGTTCAGATCTGGATTAGCATTTACACATCTTCTAATCTGTGGTGGGATGACCTCAGGACAGACATCTGTTTGGATGTCTTGGATGAGTTTGTAGATGGCCATCTGTTCATGGAAAAATAGGTTGTTCAACACTGGTCAGAAGCTTTGATGAGAGGCACATAGGGCATACACTATTGTAGTATAGTTATACACTCTTCTCATGTTTCAATGAAACAAAAGGATGAAAACTAAATTCTAAGGCATATCACTGCAACATAGAATAGGTGAACTAGTCTTTAACTTCAATATAAATAAAAACAAAAAAAGGCAAATAGACAAAAAGAAAAGCTAATGTTCATAATTTGAATGAATACAACCAAAATGTGAAGTAACAAAACCCACAAACTACTGCTTGTAAGACAATGTTTATTTTATGTTAAAGAGAATGTAGTGACTAAAAATACAGCATAGTGATTATAGTAAAGAATAATTTTTACTTTATGATTTCCAGGCATATCATATACTTTTTAAAATTTATCTGTTCCCAACCATGCCATTTCTAATTATGATGAATTTTATGTTCTTCATTAGAAGAATCAATATGAAGCAATTACACCTAGATAATTTGAATA
>PVLA01017129.1:0-18372 GCA_004027455.1 Hydrochoerus hydrochaeris
CCACATGTGAGATCCCAACCCCAGCCCCTCATCCTTCCTCAGACATTGTGGACAATGAACTTTCTTCCACCCACCCCACCCCCCAGGTTATCTGCCTTGTTTGAAACAAAAATATTAGCCCTGGGTGTCAGCCCAGGTGTCCAGATTTTGACAATGAGTTCAAATCCAAATTCTGTCAATTGCTGCTTTGTGACCTAAAATAAGTTATTGAACCAATAACTCAATGTTCTCATCTGTGAAATGGCAATATTAAAATAGCCTATCTAAGAAGACACTGTAAAGATATAAATTCTTACTCAAACCTGAGCTTTTAAAAAGTGTCTGAGCTATAGATAAGCACAGGGACATGGTAATTATGGTTCTTTTTTAACTGTCTTTCCTCCACTCTCTGAGTGGAGGCATCATGTCATTAGCAATGCCTGCGGTGGGACAGATTCATAGTCTAGGCTAAGACAAAACGTACAGGATAGTATGGAATGGGAAACTGAGTCAGGAGAAACTCAGGAGCCCAGCACAAGAATGACCGGAGACTGCATAGTCTCCTTCAAAAAGCCACAAGGTTTGAAGCTGGCCCTGGAGAAACTCCTGTAACCAAACAGAACCAATGACAACAATGCCCTGAGGGTTTGCCAAGGTGTGTGCTCCCAAGGATAACCTCCCTACCCCCTGCAATACTTCTTCAAGAGTGTTAGGAATAAGAAGCTTAAAATGTCAACTGTGGTAATGTATTACCCACCCTCCACCCCCTACTACACTCTTTGATCTGTAACGACAGTATCTGTGATAAGAAAGCAATAAAGTAGAGAGTCATTCTGAAGTCTCATCCTGCTCCCAGCCACGGGCACAAGGCCTCCAGCTGGTTTCCCCTTGGACTGTTCTCCTATCTCCTGAGAATATAGAGGATCTTCCTGCCTCACCAGCCCTTTTTCTCTCTTTGCATTACATGTTTTCTCTGTCCACTGTGGCACTCAGCATTCTGTGTCTGGTTGCAAGCTCTGACCTGCTCCCTGTTCAGTATCCTGATCTCTTACAAGTCATTAGTCTTCTGAGTCTCATCAGTCTCCTCTCCTAATGGGGCTCAGGACTTGTTTATGGGCCTTGCAGGTGCTGATTGAATGCTTATCTGGTGGCTGTCATCTGACCCAGATTCCTCTTCATGCTCCTCCCCCCAAAGCAGTTTATGGTATCTTTGTGGGATTGACCCATTCTCCCCCACCAAATACCAGTTGACGCAATGCACTGGCCTGGTCCTTTGGACAATGTGCTGTGGGCACCAGGCCGAATGTGTCCATTGTGCATCTGCTGCTGGGTCAGTTCCCTCAGTACTGTCCAGCCCCTGAGCATGGCCAGTCCTAGGGCAGAGAATTAGCCTTGCTGCCTCTCCTGCTATATGTGCCTGCACAAATCATGAGAAATGACAGCATCCTATGGTCTTGCAGGATACAGGAAGCAGAAATTGAACTGATTATCAAATAGTGCTCACTTCTTTGACTGTTGAACTACAGACTGACTCTTGGATCTACATTCAGTTGGGTTTCCCATTACTCAGCTTCCAGAGGCTGGACCATGGAATTAGCGGCCAGAGCGAGTTTCTAGCTGCAGAACAGAGTCCTGAAGGTGACTGCCCATGCTTAGGCAGAGCACACCAGAAAGCTAGATCTGAGGTTGAGCTAGGGTTCTTCCCGGGCCACAGGAGGAGGAGGAGGAGGAGACCATGACTTTCTTCCTGGATGCTGGGCCACAGTCAGAGGAAGGGGCAGAGACACTACCCTGGAATACTCTCCCCAGTGTATGCCAAGTGTCAGAACTTTCTATATTCTGGGCAAGAGAAGCAGTTCGGCATGGAAAAGGACAACTTTCTCCTCCCTTTGCATTAGAACTAAGAAGTTTCACCAGATCCCTGGGTCGTGATGAGAGGCGCTCCACTAGAACAGTGAAAATACATTACTTGAACCACTCGGTACCCAACCCAGTTGAGTGCCAGGTCTGTTTGTTTTTGTCACGGTACAGAAGGCCAAGACATCTGAACCTGGGGTCTGGGACCAGGCAGAATCGGGTTCCTGTTCACACCTCTCCCTTCCTAGCACAGGGTCAAGAGCAACTTTCTAAACGAGTCCAAACCTTGGATTTCTCATGCATGAAATTCTAAGAGAACTCCATCAAATTGGAGTTCTCTTAGAATTAAAGTTATTTAATCAACAAAACAAAACAAAACAAAGCAAAATAAAACAAATAAACCAGAGTGAAATGGTGTTAATTTTCTTGTAGACTCTTCTGGTGGCTTTCGCCTCACGAAGGAAAAGCCTCAGTCTCCTTCAGCGTCTTTAGGTGCCCATTGTGTGCATCGAGATGTTGCTCAGGAGCCTCACGTTATGTGCTCAAGAGCCTTTGGAAGAAGATTGGTCCATGCTACAGATGACTTGCTGTCTGAGGCGGAGTCTGGTCGTGTGAGGTAGGTCACTGGAAGGGGGATGGCCTTGAAGGGTGTATGTCTCTTCCTGGCTCATCTCTTCTCTCTCTACTTCCTAACTGCCATGACATGAGCAGGTTTCCCACTGAGGCCCTTCTGTCATGCAGTTTCTATGTTTGAATCTGCCATACATGGATGAAAACTTCTGAAACATGAGCTAAGATAACCCTCTCCTCCTTCAAGTTCTGAGTGTCAGGTATGTTGTCCCAGTGATGAGGAAAGTGGCTGGGACAGAATTAGGTACCAGGGAAATGGGATTGTTGCTGTGACACTGCCTTATGATGGGCTTCACAATCCTTTGAAATTGGTTCACAGGAGGAATCTGGAAAATTTTGGAGATGATGGCTAGAGAAGCCCTAGATGTAATAAGCCAAGATTGATGTGCAGAGCTCAGAAGAGCAGAGCACTGATTGAAATACATACTGTAAAATCCAGGCTTAGGAGGCTTCTGTTAAGAACAAGGACTCAATTGGCAATTGGACTCCAGACATGTGGTTTATACTCTGGCAGAAAATTTGTTTACATGTTGCTTATATCCTGAGATGTTTCTGGAAATGGAAATTAAGGATGAAAGACTAATTTAGTCTAGAGAAGAAAATTTCAAAGCAGCCAAGGTTCAGGCTGTAGCATGGATACAACTCACTGGTTTTTAGCAAGATTTATACTGGGAAATAGCAAAGAGCTCACTCAAAAAGTTTTCAGTTTCCCTAGTAAGGAAAGGTCTACAAAAGTGGGTTCTTCAAGAACAAAGTTGCTAGAAAAACTAGCATTAAAAAGAAATTAAGTTCTTTACATCAGGATAGTAGAAAGGAAAAAGCCTCAAAATGTCATCAAGACAGCTGCAAGCCTCTGCCATTTAGCAGTTGATAAGGGTGACAAGGAGAAACTAACAGCTATCAAAATAGGAAGGATGCCTTGCCTGGATGAAGAAATTACGGAGACTCTTCCGTTTGCAGGCTCATGGGTGAATAACTGTAAAGCTCCATTTGAAATAAATTCCCGACAAGCCTGGTTCTTTTCGGGTAAATTAGAAAGAGTTTTCCAGGGTTCAGTCATCTGGGAATTTAGAGGCTTCTGCAGGTATCATCTAAGGGGGCCCAGTTACCACTTGAGCTGGCAACAGAACTTGGCATCACCCATGTGGTCCTGGCTTTACAGGCATGCAGAATGTAAGAGCTGTAGGAAACTCTAAAAGTGGCTGCACAGAGAAGCCTATTCCTTATGCTGTCCATTCCACTCACTCACACATTCATTCAGCAGGCACTTGGAGGTTAAATATTCCAACCGTCCTTTCCTTGAGGGTGGCCCTAAATAACAAGAGCTGATCAAGCTTTTCTTCTGCTCTAACAGAGCATGATTGACTGACTGACCAACAGAGGTACCACTAGGGTTTTACTAGAATCAGGCAGTAGACAGACAGAAAAACAGATTGTGTTCTTCCTTTGTAGTCTGGGCAGGCAGCCAGGAATACTTGTCCAGATTTCCAAGGGAACTTGAGAAATCTTGAGGGTGCACCTTCCTATCAGGACCCAGATAAGTCCTTGCTCTATGCTTGAGGGCCACATCAGTGACCAAAGAGTTCAGCACAATCTCGAAGCCAATGCTGCAGACGCAATGGCAAGCAGAAACACCAAAGCAACTCCCAGGATTTGGAGGCAGATTTTTTTCATGTCAACAGGGACTGATTGGGATCATTCCCAGAATATCAGGCCCCTATCTCTGATGCCTAAGAGCTTTGATGATGCACAAGCAGGAAATACAAAGGCAAGGCAGAACAATCTGGAAGATCTTCTGATTATCTTTCAGGGTGAGATCATTGGTTACAAGGGCAGGTTAATGATCATCAGTTTGTGGAGCTTGGTACGATCAGGCATCCTGTATGTTTGGTTGCACTTTCATGGTTATAGGGGCAAAGAAAATAATTACAAATCCATGAAGCAGTTACAGAGCTGGAGAGTTTCAAAAGAACAAAGTTTTTAAAAAACAGTTTCTCTTCTACAGTTTGTCCCTTTCAATATGGGGGGATTTTGGAAGAGTATTGGATCATGGGGTGCTATAACTGACATGCCATTAAAAATTAGGACTTGGTTAGGGGAGGAAAGTCACTTGGGTGTGATGTGAAAAGTTCCTTCCTGGCTCCTGCCTTTTCTCTCTGCTTCCTGGTTGCCATGACATGTGTGAGCAGCTTTGATTCACCCAGAACTTGGCCTCATGTCTTCCTGCCTTGGAGCCAGCCAGCCACCTATGGCCTAAAAATGTGAGATTAAAAAAAGTCTCCTTCAAGTTATGGGTGTTGAATATTTTGTGTAAATGACAGGAAAATGACTAAGATGACTAAGAAGGTATAATGTTTGATACATGACATCAACCTGAGAAGTTGACAACTTTAAATGACTCAGCAGGTGTCCATGGTCCTCACTTTGTAGACTTGCTGAACCTGTGCAATAGGAGGGCACAGAGATTTGAGGGCTACACCCACCCTAGGGAGTGGTAGCTGCTTAAAATATAAGAGGAAAAAGGAGGCTAGCTCTGCCCCTCCCCCACTTTTGCTTTTGTTGCTTTGCTTTCTTCTGCCACCCTAAGCTGTTGCCCCAGCGCCATACCAACCTGCCTTGGAGCCAGCTGATTATAGACTGAAACCTCTACAAACTGTGACTAAATAAGCCTTTCTTTCCTTAATTTGAGATATCAGGTATTTTGTCCCAGAAACAAGAGAAAAGCAACCAAGAGACAAGGCATCTCCAGTCTATGACTCTTGCACCTTCTAAAAAGGCACAGTAACACCATGCCCCATTCCCTCACCCTTCAATCATCTCATCACTTCACCCAGGTACCTTCCTTAAGGGCAACGAACTCATGGAAAGTTGTCTCAGGCCTGCCTTCAGAGGATTTCTGGACAGTCTATAGTCAAAGCTAGTGATGCGAGCATATACAATTGAGATTTTCAAGGATTTATCACTACAAGGGGCCACCCCACTTTTTACTTCTTTTGTATCTGTGCTGAGAAATACAAATGGGAGAGATAGTAACGTCATTAAAAATAGCTTCCTTGGACACAAGTGTTGCAAACAGAGATAAAATAGCCAGGGATTTAGTCTCTGGATGGTCATAGATCTCTCCCTTCACAATCAGTGTATTAGAAGCCATGTGAGCCCCAGTCTCCCATCTTGTCCCCCTGGAGTCAACACTCATGCATCTTCCTCCATGAAGGGCTCAGAAGCCCTACACTGGGGTCATTTTTTCCAACCCAGTCTCAGAAAATCTCTTTTACAATGGGAATTTTTGTCTGCCTGGGCAGATTAGGAGGGAAGAGTTTATTAAGATAATGTAAAACCATCCAAGTGGTTGGATGAATGGTCACCTAACCAGCCTGGACTCCATGTCACAGCTCCCTTTCCTTTCTAGTATTCTCACTCATTTACCTGAGAATCTCTGATGCTCACTAATATGCAGGTCATGTGAGAAAGTATAGATCTGGGCACAATTTAGAATTATATTTTGGTCCTGATGTGAGTTTCTTCCCAAAGCCTTCTGAGCCTTACCTTCTGAGCATCACCAATGTTCATCTTTTTCCCAGTCTTTGGGTCTATTTCCATTCCTGAATGCTCTTCCAAAGAAGACAATTCCAGTGTCAACGAAATATCTCAGTTGTTCAAGATCGAAGTACACAGGAAAAGAATCAAAAATTCAAATTTCATTTCTCTAGTCCTGAGACTGACAAACTGCATACCACAGGCCAAACCTGGCTCATTTTAGTTTGTATTTAAATAAAGTCTTATTGGAACAAAACTGTGTCCTTGCTTACATATTGTCTAGGACTTTTTGGGGTTATAGTAGCAAAGCTAAGCAGTTGAGAGAGTGATCATCTAACCATCAAAGCCTAAAATATCTACTTCCTGAACCTTTCCATAAAATGTTATTGACTCTCTCTCAAGGCCAATCTTTGCCTAAAAATGGCTATTTCTTTAACAACCTCGTGTCACCAAAAAACCGACTGTATATAGTTGCCAGAAGGTTCACCTCTTAACATTGTGGCTAGAGTTGAGTCACAAAATTTTGTCTCATTGGGAAGAGTCAGAGTTGAGAGACATAGAAAGAGAGACCACTTGCATCCCGACAAAGATGGTCATTTTGTGTATTGAAAAGACAGAATTTGACAGAGGATCAGAATGAGATGTGTCTCATAGAAATCCAAAGACATGAAGATGCAGGTAGTGCTGGGGGACATGATAATACCCATGGGCTTGAGGACACAGGGAGAACCCTGTGAGCTGTCTATGGAATTTGGCACCTATATCAAGATAAATTCAGGCAGCTCCCACAGAGCTCACTAAAATATAGTGCATTGAGCAGTCTGAAGTATCTCTTTCTCCTAGGAACACTCAAAGTACTGAGTTTCGAAGTCTCTTCAAAAACCTGTACTTTTGAGACTGAAGTGAGTCTTCTCAATCTTCAGGAGTGCTAGCATTATCAAGGATTCCAAGTTTCATAGGTCAGTGTCTGCCTGGCCCTCTAGCAATGCCCTGCTTGTTGGAGGAGCCCTCCTGAGAGACAGCTCCTACTGAAGATGAAAATCAAGCCTTAGAGATGAAAATCAAGTCTTAGAGATAAGATTCAAAACTCAGGAAAATCCCAGAGGAACATGATTCCAAGTGAACACAAAACCTAGGCTGCAGCCAGACACTGTTCCACTTCCTCATGCATTTCAATTGGCTTCATAAGCCATGGTAGGGACCACGTATCTAGACCAGGATTTTTTGTGACTTGTGGCTCTGTAGTGGACTCTTGGAGTTCTGTCTTCTGCCCTTGTAAACCCTGAACTGAAGGAGCCAGACTGGTCCTGATTTGGAATAATCAGTTTGGGAATGGGTATGCAAATACTATGGTGACATTCCTCTAGATGATAATAAGTATTATCTTAGGTTAACAGACATCATTCATTGTTTACTGTTATCCATGGCAGAGTATAAACAAATTCCTGCAAGGTAGCAGCATCATTATGCCAAGGGTGGTACTACATCCATTCAATACATTTCAAGGCACTTTGCAGTTGTTCATCCAGTTTGACAATGAAGGGGCAGGAAACCAGGGTAAATGAAAGAAAGAAGCACAATCATCCAGTAAGCCTGGGAGAGTCAGGAGGTCCTTGTTTTCATGAATGCTTACAACCCCAGTCACAGAGATCGAGTAAGTAGAGCCCCAGTGTTTGAGAGAGAAATGTCCTCACATTTCTTTCCACTTGCACTCTGGGATGGCAGTGACACTGTTGCCACCTCTCCTTTGTCTCTCTCTTTCAAAGGCAACAAACAAAAAAACTCAAAAGTCCTAGATCAAGCCCAAGAACCAGCTTCTCTCTTTAGCCATAGGTATTTACCCTTATTGTCTTGCATTTTACATTGTGTATGTTCTTGTGAGTTACTAGGTATGACCATGACTCACAATGCTATCAAATGGTCCATTTCAAAGGAATCCATGTAACCACTGAGAATAAAATCATGAGATCTCCAACCTAGCCTATCAAAAACATGGGAATAGGTGCTATTATTGCAGAATTCAAGAGATTAGAGAGACCAACAGGGAAACAGGAAGTGTACACCTGGCTTAATAGGACTCATGTCCAAGATGAGCACTGAACAAAGGAGAAGTTCCCATTTTTATGCACTTTGTCCAGAAGATTAGTACAAAACTGGAAGAGGTTGCAGCAGCTGAGACAAAGCCAGTTACTTTCTCAGTGAGAGTTTAACAGTCTAGCCTTTAAAGAAGACAAATTCCAGGATGTCACAGAAAGCTATTTATAGGAACACAGTTGTCAATCTTATTAGCATCAGAGCAAAAGTCAGCCTTACAGGAAGGCAGATTCCTGAGAAACCAGGACCTATTACAGAAGTATAATTGTGGACCTTGTGTGTAACAGAGAAGTAGTCAGCAATTATGGGCGTGGAGGGTGTTTGAGGGGAGTTATTCAATGCTGGGAGGAAAAAAAAATCGACTTTTCTCAAAATCTTGCTTTACTGTGACTGCAGTGGTCAAACACAGTGCCCTCACTGGGTCAGGCTTGCAGTCCACTTCCTTCTTAATCTATCTCATCTTTTGGTGATATTGTGTACATATTATACTTCTTGTTTTACAGACAGAACATAATGCATGTAGAGTGGTTAAGCATTTACCATAATCACATTCACAGTCACTAGAAGGACAGCACTATAACTTAGGCCTTTACAAGTATATGGCAGCCTTATCTCTTTTTTTTTTATTTAAAGAGAAAAAAAACAGGAAAAAGGTAGAAATATTACAGAATTTCAAGAAAAGAAGATAAACAGTAAGAAATCACTAGTTGATAAATTACATATTGTTCTTTTAGAAATAGTTATTCAAGTAACAGAATTAAAGCACACAAAGTGAACATTCAAGCTGTGAGAGTGCAAACAGATCTGTTCAGCAATCCAACAAGAACCTAGAAATATGGTCATCAATCCCACACACCTAAACATACATGCAGCTATATCTTTTATAGCGCTTCCTATTTCCTCTTTTTTTACAAGAGCAATTATACATTTTAAAAATTTTATTTAAAGAGAAGAGAAAAAAACCAATACAGAAAAAAGGGTAGCAACAATACAGAATTCTATAAGAAAGAAAGAAAAAGGAGAATGAGAAAAAGCCCCACTAAAAAATCAGTAATTTATAAATTACGTACTGTCATCCTGGATGTAGTTGCTCAAGTTACAAAGTTAAAGGGTACATAGTAATTATTCAGTCAGACTACAAACAGCTCTGTTCAAAGATCCAACAAAGATTCAGCAATATGGTCATCTAGTTTGCACACTCAAACATACATGCAGTTATATCCCTTAGAGCACTTTCTTTTCCTCTCTTTTTTACAGTAGCAATTACACATTTTGGTTTTATTACACTTGTGGTTCTTATTTACTTTTTACACTAGAGACACATTATGATATTTATAAATATGATTCTTATTTATTTCACTAATGAGGATAGTCTCAAGTTGTCTCCATTTGCCTATGAAGGCCTCAAGATCATCCTTTTTTATAGCTGAGTAATATTCAATTGTATCAAAATGCCACATCTTTTTCATCCACTCTGCAGTTGATGGGCATCTTGGTTGTTTCCAGGATTTAGCTATTACATATTGTGTAGCTATGAACATGGGTGCACATATATCACTGTGATATGAACTTTTCAGTTCTTTTGGGAAAATACCCAAGAGGGGGATAGCTGGATTGAATGGGGCTTCCAATCCTAGTCTTCTGAGAATTCTCCATATGGATTTCCATAATGGTTGCACCAGTCTACATTCCCACCAACAGTGGAGCAGTGTTCCTTTTTCCCCGCAGCCTCGCCAACATTTGTTATCAGTTGATTTCTTGATGGCAGCTATTCTTTCCAGAGTAAGGTGAAATCTCAGTACTGTTTTAATTTGCATTTCTCGAATGACTAGTGATGATGAACATTTCTTCATCTATTTATGTGCCGTTTGTATATCTTTCTCTGAGAACTGTGTGTTCATCTCAGATGCCCATTTTTGGAGAGGGTCTTTGAATTTGGGGGTATTGATGTTTTTTAATTCTTTATATATTCTGGAAACAAGTCCTTTGTCTGAGAGGTTGCTGGTTAAAACTCTTTCCCCCTCTGTGGGTTTTCTTTTCACTCTGTTGGTGATTTCCTTTGAAGTGCAGAAACTTTTCAATAATGTAAGATCCCATCTGTTGATTCTTTGAAGTGTTTCCCGTGCAGTTTGCATTTTGTTCATGAATTCTCTGCCTACCACTATGTCTCCAAGACTTCTACCTACCTTGTCTTCCAGTAGATTGAGTGTTTCTGTTTTAATATTGAGGTCTTTGATGCATTTAGACTTCAGTTTTGTGCATGGTGATATGCATGGATCTAGTTTCAGTCTTCAGCATGTAGAGAGCCAATTTTTCCAACACGATTTATTAAAGAGACTCTCCTTCTTCCAGTGGACATATTTAGCCCCTTTGTCAAATATCAGGTGGCTGAGTGTCTTTGTAGTTTATTTGCATCTTCTAATCTGTTCCATTGATCCTCAGGTCTATTTCTTTGCCAGTACCAAGCTGATTTGATCCCTGTGGCTTTATAGTACTGTTTCAAGTCAGGAATTGAGATGCTTCCTGCCTTGCTTTTGTTGCCTAGAATTGCCTTTGCTATTCTAGGTTTCTTCTGTTTCCAAATGAATTTTAGGAGTGTTTTCTCTAGATCTGTGAGGTATGTCAATGGTATTTTGATTGGTGTTGCATTAAATCTGTATAAAAGTTTTGGGAGTATAGCCATTTTCAAATGTTGGTTCTTCCTAACCAAGAGCAAGGAATGTCCTTCCATTTTCTAATATCCTCTTCAATCTCCTTTTTCAGTGTAGTATAATTTTCAGCATACAGGTCTTTTACATTTTTAGTTAGGTTGATTCCTAAGTATTTCATTTTTTAGATGTTATTGTAAAGGGTGATATTTCCATAATTTCTCTCTCAGTGAGTTTTTGTTTGTGTACAGGAATGCTATTGATTTTTGAGCATTGACTTTGCATCCAGCTACACTGCTGAACTTGCTTATTACCTCTAGCAGTCTTTTAATGGAGTTTTTTGGGTCTTCTATATAGAGTATCATGTCATCTGCGAGTAGTCATAATTTAACATCTTCCTTTCCTATCTTTACTCATTTTATTTCTCTCTCTTGTCTGATTGCCCTGGCTAGTGTTTCCAGAACTATGTTGAAAAGGAGTGGTGATAGTGGACATCCTTGTCTTGTTCCTGATTTTAAAGTGAAAGCTTTCAGTTTTTGTCCATTTAGTATAATGTTGGCTGTTGGTTTGTCATAGATGGCCTTTATAAGATTGAAGCAGATGCTGTGTATTCTGAGTTTCTGAAGGGTTTTTATCATGAACATGTGTTGGACTTTATCAAAAGCTTTTTCTGCTTCTATTCAGATGACCATGTGGTTTTTGTTTTTGGTTCTGTTGATGTGGTATATTACATTTACTGATTTGTGAATGTTAAACCATCCCTGCATTCCTGGAATGAACCCCACTTGGTCATGTTGTATAATCTTCTTGATGATTTGCTGCATTCTATTTGCCAGTATTTTGTTGAGAATCTTTGCATCAATGTTCATTAGTGAGATTGGCCTATAGTTCTCTTTTTGGGTTGCATCTTTCTCTGGTTTTGGTATCAGAGTAATACTTGCCTCCAGGAATAATTTAGGGAGGGTTGCTTTTTTCTCAATTGCATTGAAGAGTTTAAGGAATACTGGCATCAAATCTTCTCTAAATTTCTTGTAGATTTCAGCCGTGAAACCATCAGGACCTGGGCTTTTCTTTGTTGGTAAGTTTTGAATTACATTTTCAATTTCAATAGTTGATATTGGGTTGTTCAAAATTGCTATATCTTCTTGGTTGAGCTTTGGTAGTTCATATGTTTGTAGAAATCTGTCCATTTCCTCTGTGTTTTCCACTCTATGTGAGTAGAGATTTTCAAAGTAGGTATTCATGATCTTTTGAATTTCCATGGGATCTGTAGTAATTTCTTCCTTTTTCAGTTCTTACTGCATGAATTTGGGTTTTTTCTTTCTTTCTCTTGATAAGGTTAGCTAATGCTTTGTCAGTTTGTTTATTCTCTCAAAAAACCAGCTTTTTGATTCATTAATTCTTTGTATTGTTTTTTTAGTTTCAATTGCATTGATTTCTGCTCTAATCTTTACCATTTCCTCTCTTCTATGAGCTTTGGGTTTAGCTTGCTCTTCTTTTTCTAGAACCTTGAGATGGAGTATTATGTTGTTTATTTGTGCTAATTCTGTTTTCTTGATATGACAGTTTATTGCTACATATTTCCCTCTTAAGACTGCTTTCATTGCATCCCACAGATTATAGCATGTTGTTTCTATATTTTCATTGAATGGTAGGGATAGTTTTATTTCTTCTTTAATTTCATCTGCAGCCCACTGGTTGTTCAAAAGGCTTTTATTTAATTTCCATGTATTTATGCAGATTTTACAATTTCTTTTGCCATTAATTTCCAATTTCAGTGCACTATGGTCAGATATTATGCATGGTATGATTTCAATACCTTTGCATTTACTTAAGAATGTTTTATGGTATAATAGATGGTCTATTTTGGAGAATGTCCCATGTGAAGCTGAGAAGAATGTGTATTCTGATGTGGTTGTATGGAACACTCTGTAAACATCTACTAAGTCCAATTGCTCACAGGTATGATTCAGTTCTATTATTTCTTTGCTGACTTTTTGTCTAGTTGATCTATCTCTTTGTGACAATGGGCTGTTAAGATCTCCTGTTATAATTGTGTTCTGGCCTATTTGGTTTTTCATGTCCATTAGTATCTGTCTTATATAGTTGGGTGCTCCTGTATTTGATGTGTATATATTTATAATTGTTAGTTCTTCCTCTTGAATTTTACCACTAACAAGTATGTAGTGACCTTCTTTATCTCTTTTAATCATTTTAGGTTTGAAGTTCACATTGTCTGCAAATAGAATAGCTACCCCTGCTTTTTTCTGGGTTCCTGTTGCATGGAATACTGTTTTTCATCCTTTGACTTTTAATGTATGAGTTTCCTTTTAGGTCAGATGTGTTTCTTATATACAGCATATTGTGGGGTCCTGTTTCTTGATCCATTCTGTCAATCTATTTCTTTTTATAGGTGAATCGAGGCCATTTATATTTATGGATATCACTGATATGTACTGGCTCAACTTTGCCATGTTATGTTCCAGTTGTTTCTTTCTGCTTTTCCTCTTATTTAATTGCTTATCTTACCTGGTGGTTTTTTTCTGTTGTTGTTTTGGGGATTGTGGTCATTTTTATCTCTGTCTAGTATGTCTTTCAGTACTCTTTCTAGGGTTGGTTTGTTAGACATGAATTTCTTCAGTTGTTCTTTGTCATGGAAGTATCTTGTTTCTCCATTAAATTTGAATGCAAGTTTTGCTGGGTACATCAGTCTGGGTTGAAGATTGTTTTCTTTCAGGGCTTAAAATACCTTACTCCAAGCTCTTCTTGACTTGAGGGTTTGTGCTGAAAAGTCTGCTGTGATTGTAATGGGCTTTCCTTGATAGGTGAGTTGTGTCTTTTGTCTGACAGCTTTTAGTATTCTGTTTTTATGCTGTATGTCTGAGACCTCCTTAATTATTATGTGTCTAGGTGTGGATTTATGTTGATTGTGACTGTTTGGTGTTCTATATGCCTCACTTATCTGCATATCAGATTCTTTCCCCATGTTTGGGAAATTTTCTGCCATTATTTCTGTAAATACTTTATGTATGTCATTTGCCTGCACTCCTGTATCTTCGCTAATGCCCATTATTCTTATATTGTTGCTCTTGGCATCATCATGAAGCTTCTGGATTGTCATTTCATGCTGCTTTGTTATTTTTAAAGGTTCTATCCTTTCCTGATCATTAACTGTGACCCTGTCCTCAAGGTCTGAAATCCTATCCTCAGCTTCCTTTAGGAAGTTTTGCACACTTTCAATAGAATTTTTGTTTTTTGGATGTCTCTTTGAGTTTGTTTCATGAATTCTGCTTGTTTTCTATATTGTTCATTCAAGGTTTCAATCAGTTTCCCATGCTCATGTACTTTTTTCTCTAGTTCTTCTTTAGTTGCATTCCACAGCTCCTTTACTAAAGTGGTTATTTCTATCTTTACATGGGAGAGTACTTCTAATTTGATTTCCTCTATAGCCTGATACAGTTGTTTTTTATTTCACTCGCTACCTTTTCAGAGATTCCCAGTGTGTTTCTTTTGGGATCCTCTATTTCAATGTCTCCTATACTTGCTTTTGGTGAACTACATGTTTGAGACTGCATTTTGCTTTTTTGTTTTGTCATTTTCACTCTGCCTGGTGTTTTCTCTGTGTAGGAGGGGATCTCACACACTCTTTTCAGGCACACCAAAGTTTTACAGTTAATTTGAGGGGGTTTTACTACTGGCCCTAATTATCCCCTGTAAACCTCTATTTTAGGGGTATACTCACCACATTGATAGAGTCAATCTGGTGTAGTCCAAAGTTCACCACCTGGGAGCAAAGTTCCAAATTTTCTCACACTAACTGGATCCTGCTGAGACCTTCTGATGTTCCAGGTGGGAGGGCAGGCTCATCTGTAGCAGTCCAGGGCAGTTTTCAGTCTTGGGAGGGCCTCCTCAATGTTCCTGGTGGCAGGGCAGGCCCACAGGGGAGGTTCCAGGTAGCCTACCCCTGAGGCGGGCTTGCTCTGAGTTCTCAGTGGCAGGGCAGGCCCTCAGTGGTGGTGGTTGGGGGCAGCCTACCCCTGAGGCGGGCTTGCTCTGAGTTCCTGGTGGCAGGGCGGGCCCTTGGTGGAGCCTCCGGGCAGCTTACGCCTGAGGAGGGCTTGCACTGAGTTCCCAGTGGCAAGGCAGGCCCTTGGCAGAGCTTCTGGGGAGCCTACGCCTGAGGCCAGCTTGTGCTGAGTTCTGATTTTTTTGTGGAGGTATTTCCAAGGGAGACTGACCTCACTGACACAGTTAATCTACTGCAGTCCAAGGTTCACTGCCTGGGAATGAAGTTCCAAGTTTTTTTCACACTGACTGGAGCCTGCTGATGTCTTCTGATGTTCCCAGTGGCAGGGCGGGCCCAGCAGAAGCGGTCCTGGGCAGTTTTCGGCCTGCAGCGGCCTTCCACAATGTTGCTGGTGGCAGGGCGGGCCCACAGGGAGATTCCTCACTGAGCTGTCTTCATCTTCATTTGGAGAACTGAAGTTCACTAGGGAGAACTGAAGCCTGTCACACTCAGCATCCTGAGTTTGATTTCTGGTACCTGCTGTGGTGCCAAGGTGCCGTGGTGTGTGGCGGTGCATCCGGATCTAATTATTTTTAATATGCTTCTAGAATTAGGACAAAAAAAGAAGAAAAGTGTAAATTACCAACAACCTGAAAGAATCCACTAAGTTTCTAGGGCTCATATCAGGGTCATTGTCTCTAAAGGTAGCATTGGCCAGCACCCTCAAGCTAGTCACAAGACTCAACCCTGAGACTTCTGTCCACTCAGCAGAACTCCGGGAACTGATGGGGGTGGCCAACCAGGAGGCAAGGAGGGTGCAAGATGAGCTCAGAAAGCCTCTGCATGTCCAGAGGGGGACAGGTGATGCATATCTGGTGAGTGGCAGAGTGGAAGAGGGTTTTGTGCCTGGCAAAATTCCAGGTGCCTCCTCTGACCATTGTCAAGGGGCTGGCAAGCCCAGAAACCCCTACTTTGTGCTTAGGAATAACAGGAATGCGGCCAGCGAAGGGATGGCCTAGGGCCACTCACACCACTGTCTGCTCCCTCCCTGCTTCTGGGAGCCAGAAGCTTCCTCCTACTCCATCATGTGCACTTTACAACCACTCTAGCGAGAAACTGCTGGCATCATCACTGTCTGGGTACGATGACTGGGACAGAGAGGGGAGGTAATCTGTCCTCAGAGACACTGGGAGAAAGCAACTGATGCTGACATTTATAGAAACCTGAGAGCTCGAGTTTAGACTCCATTGCTACCTTCACTCAGGATGGAGTTAGGAGACCTCAGTCTGAGTCCCAGCCCTCTCACAGGATGATGCAGGGACAGCCTCACAAGCACGCAGTGAGGTCAAAGGAGAGGAGATGTTGGGAACCAAAGAAGCTGGAAGTTGACCACACCTGTGGGGGTTGGCCAGCCAGTTCCAAGAACAAAGACCACCCTTGGTGAGCCACAAAAACAAGTAACTCCAGGCCCCCAAACATCAAGCCCTTAAGTTGCCATATACACAGATTATTAGGAAACAGGGTATCAAGTGATATTAAATTGCCAAATGTGTAAATAAATGCTCCTGTGGTGAGGGGTGAGGGTGCAGTTCCTTTCCTCCCATCAGGAGGGAGGGCTCTAGCTGACCCCAGGTTTTGTCTCTTCTTTTTATTTTACCCATCCTCTCATGGTCTCCCACCTGCACCCTGATACCCTCCGGAACATCAAGAACAACATTGGTCATGGCAATGAGGTGCCAAGTGTGACAATCAGTGCCTCAGGCCATGGCACTCACAGAGTTTTCCTCAGGCCAGCAGCATCCACGACTTCTGGAGCTGATCAGAAAGGCAAAGCTGTAGCACCAGCCAGACCTCCTGAGCCACAATCTGAGGGTGACTCAGCGCACAGCAAAGGGTAAGAAACTGAGGACACGGTCCCTGGAGCTCAATGGTTCTCAATCAAGCTGTACCTTCTCCATGAACTCAGATTGAGAAGGGATCAAGAAAAGCCTCTGAGGAGGTTCCAAAATAATGGAGAGCTAAGAAACATTGGTCTCCTCTGACCCGCCCCCAAATCATTATAGAACTAGTTAGGATTTCCCTGGGGGTCAGCCATCCCTTCCATGAACACTGACTGCCAGATTTTCAGGGCACTGATTGGGGCAGTGGAAGATGACAAGCATGTCAGGCAGGAATCTGACCTCAGAAGATACAGTGTTGTAGGGAGATGAGAGAAGGACACCAATCCCAGTGAGCAGAGCTGACCGATCAATGCTAAGTGCCACAGTGGACAGAGAAAACACCATGCAATGTAAAGAGGGCAAAAGGGCTGGTGTGGCTTGAGGATCATCTGTATTCTCCAGAGATAGGAGAACAGTGCACGGAGAAACCAGCTGGAGGCCTTGTGCCCATGGCTGGGAGCAGGATGAAACTTCAGAATGACTCTACTTTATTGCCTGCCTATCACAGATTCTGTTGTAATAGATCAGAGAGTGTGGTGGGGGGTAGGGAGTGGGTACTACATTATCACAGTGGACATTTCAGCCTCTTATTCCTAAGAGTCTTGAGCTAGCATTGCAGGTGGTGGGGTGGCGGGTGCTCCTTCTTGGTAGTGCCTACCTTGGCAAAACCACTGGCCATTGTTGTGACTGGTTCTGTTTGGTTACAGGAGTTTCTCCAGGGCCAGCTGCAAACTCTGGGCTTTTTGAACCAGACTGTGCAGTGTCGGGTCAGTCTTGTGCCATGCCAAGCTCTTGAGCTTCTCCTGACTCAGTTTCCCATTCCATACTATCCTGTACGTTTTGTCTTAGCCTAGACTATGAATCTGTCCCACCGCAGGCATTGCTAATGACATGATGCCTCCACTCAGAGAGTGGAGGAAAGACAGTTAAAAAAGAACTATAATTACCATGTCCCTGTGCTTATCTATAGCTCAGACACTTTTTAAAAGCTCAGGTTTGAGTAAGAATTTATATCTTTACAGTGTCTTCTTAGATAGGCTATTTTAATATTGCCATTTCACAGATGAGAACATTGAGTTATTGGTTCAATAACTTAGTTTAGGTCACAAAGCAGCAATTGACAGAATTTGGATTTGAACTCATTGTCAAAATCTGGACACCTGGGCTGACACCCAGGGCTAATATTTTTGTTTCAAACAAGGCAGATAACCTGGGGGGTGGGGTGGGTGGAAGAAAGTTCATTGTCCACAATGTCTGAGGAAGGATGAGGGGCTGGAGTTGGGATCTCACATGTGGAGTAACACCTCATCCCCAGGCAGCAGGTGGGGGTGGCAAGGAGGAGCCCCAGGGACCTTAGGAATCTGACAGGGCTCTGTCACAAACAGCATATCTGAGGGTTGAGTTTCTGAAAGGGCTGGAGGAAAGAAGGAAGGAGACACTTGGTCTATGGAACAGGACAGTCAGGCTAGCACACAAACGGTGGGGGGGGGGGACTTTGACCCAGAAACAAGGGCATCAGAGCTATGTGTCAGGATCTCAGGATCTCAGCAGGTGGAGGGCTTCTCCCTGCTCTGAGCACTGACCTTTCTTCTGTCTTTTCCCAGAGACTTTCTTTGCATTACGCTCACATTTGAAATCAGTCACGGTGGAGAAAGGAGATCCAATCCTCTTGGCTGTCTCT
>PVLA01017130.1:0-18343 GCA_004027455.1 Hydrochoerus hydrochaeris
CAGGTAGAATGACTGGAACAGAATATAATACATCTAAGTAGAGTAGTGTGATTAATGTGGGTTTTAAATCCTGGTACACTATTAACAATATAGTGTATCAAGGCCATCTATATTAGAGATTCTAGCCATCCTTCTCTGCCTCATTTCTGCTATGCTATTTTTCTGCCTTTGTTTGGCTACTTTTCTCCTTCATTCTACTTCCTGCCCCACTCACTGAGGCCTTTCTGCCACTGTTCCTAAAACCCTGGTATTTTTTTCTCTCTCTCTCTAGAATGTCCTTCAGTGTTCTCTGTAGGGTTGGACTGGTGGTCACAAACTCCCCCAGTTCCTCTTTGTCATAGAAACATCTTGTTTCTCCATTAATTTCTAGTAACAGTTTTGCGGAATACATCAATCTGGGCTGGAGGTTATTTTCTTTCAGGGCTTGGAATACTTTGCTCCAAGATCTTCCTGATCTGATGGTCTGTGTTGAGAAGTCAGCCGTGATCCTGATGGGCTTATCTTTATAGGTAATCTGTTTCTTTTCTCTGATGGCTTTTAATATTCTGTTTTATATTGAATTTCTGGTATCTTGATTATTATATGTCTAGTTGTAGCTCTGTTTTGGTTATAGGTGGCTGGAGGTCTGTATGCCTCACATATCTGAATGTCATTTTCTTTTCCCATACTTGGGAAGTTTTCCTTAACTATTCCCATGAATAGCCTTTGTAATTCGCCCATATGTATTCCTTCTTCTTCATTCACATTTCTTATTCTTACATTGTAGATGCTCTTGCCATCTAGCCTTTGTATTGTTGTTGCCTGTTTCCTTGTTATTTTCAAGAGATCTTTCCTTTCATGATCACACATTGCAAACTTGTCTTCAAGTTTTGATAGTCTATCCTTAGTTTCTTTTAAGGCATTTTGCCAGCTTTCAATGGTGTTTTTAATTTCCTCGTAGTCTCTTTGAATCTGCTTCATGTATTCTATATTTTCTTTATATTCTTTATCAAATGTTTCTCTCCTTTTTTTGTGTTCCTCCCTTCTTCCATCTGTATCTTCCTGCGAGGTGCTTCCTGAGAGCATTTCTTTTATTACTTTATTCATACCTTGCTTTACCTGATTTAATATTTCAGTTTTGAGCTTGTCTACAAGGTCCCGAAGATATCTCTTAATGTCCATTGAAGCCATGTCTGATGTTGCATGTTTGCCGCCCTAAGCGTCCCTTGTTTTTTCCTTTCCTGGATCAATGCTGTCAGGGTTCTGGGCTGGGGGCCTCTTCTTGCCTCTCTCTCCTGTCATGGTTCCAGCTTCCTCCACACAGGTTACAGTGCAAGTCCCAGCCTCCTTCCCTGTTGGCCACAGTTCCTCAGAAGCTCACTGGTGAGGGACCTCCGCCCTCTGCTGCCTGCCCCTCCCCACCTGGCCAGCCAAACTTCTGGAGCCTTCACCCGGTTAGTGTGTGCTAGGTGCATGGCATTGATTTGAGATGGCTCATTGGGTCCCTGCCAGGGGCACAGCCTAGTCCAAGCAAATCCATAAATCTGTTCTGGGGAAGGAACAACCAACTGAAGTCACTGTCGCTCCCAGTTTAGGCTCCTCCTGCCTGATTTGAACTTGTCGCCCATTTTGCCACACCCTTCCCATGGGGGGTCTCATTCCCAGCACTGACCATGGATTAATGAAGGTCCCTTCACTGCTCCAGTCTCTGTTGGGCCCACCAACTCCTGACTTCAGTGCTGCTCTGGTTTCTGTGAGTTGTGGCAGAAATGAATGTGGGTGGCTCTGCCGGCCATCGCAGACTCAAGCTGGTGGAAATTCAGGCTGGTGCAAACTTGGCGGGTTGTAGCAAAAATGCTGTGTCCCATAATTTTTAGCTGTTTCAGTTGTAGTCCCAAAGTGTTTGACAATCTTTTTTATGTTTTAATTTCTTCCTGTGTCAAGAGGATCCATCTCCCTTTGTCTGGGTCTCTCCAGCATGTTTTATTCTGGCATATGAGTTGATTCTCCTGGGAGGCTTTGTATTTTGTTGCTCACTGATCAGCCATCTTGACTTCTTCCCAACCTATTCTTGGCAGCAAGCTGCACAGAAACTATAAATCCAAGGGTCTATTATTGACATAGACTCTAAATTCAAATTATTACATTTCATTTCTGAAATAAACAAATGACTGTTAAACCTATAATCCTAGCACTTGGGAGGCTGGTGCAGGAGGATTGTTACAAATTCAAGGAGAGCCAAGGCTAGAAAGTGAGCTTGAGACCAACCTCTAGAAAAAGCTTTTGATAAGATCCAGCACTCATTCATGATAAGAACCTTACAGAGAATTGGAACAGATGGTCTTTACCTCAATAGATAAAGCCATCTATGACAAACCAATAGCCAGCATCATATTAAATGGCCAAAAACTGAAAGCCTTTACCTTGAAATCAGGCACAAGACTAAGATGTCCCTTATCACTGCTCCCATTTAACATAGTACTGGAAATACTGGCCAGAGCAATTAGACAAGAGAGAGAAATAAAAGGAGTAAAGATAGGAAAAGAGGAAGTTAAACTATCATTATTTGCAGATGACGTGATACTCTACATAGAAGACCCCCAAAACTCCATTGAAAGACTCCTACATATAATAAATAAATTCAGCAATGTAGCTGGATACAAAGTCAATACTCAAAAATCAATAGCATTCCTATACTCTAACAACAAAATCACCGAAAGAGAAAGAAGAGAAGCCACGCACTTCACACTAGCATCCAAAAAAATGAAATACTTAGGAATTAATCTAATGAAAGAAGTAAAAGAGTTATACAGGGAAAATTATAATGCCCTGAAAAAGAAATCGAAGAGGACATCAGAAAATGGAAAGACACCCTTGTTCATGGATAGGAGGAATAAATATTGTGAAAATGACTATTCTCCCAAAATTGTTGTACAGATTCAATGCAATCTCAATGAAAATACCCTTAACATAGCTCATAGACCTAGAGAAATCACTCCTAAAATTCATCTGGAACCAGAAGAGACCTAGAAGAGCAAAAGCAATTCTAAGCAGCAAAGGCAAAGCAGGAAACATCACAATCCCTGACTTGAAGTTATACTACAAAGCTACCATAATGAAATCAACATGGCACTGGAAAATAAAAACAGATCTGAAGATCAATGGAATAGATTAGAAGATACAACTACAACTATGAACACACTCAACCACCTTACCTTTGATAAAGGGACCAAACATGTTCACTGGAAGAATGATAATCTCTTTAATAAATGGTGCTGGAAAAACTGGCTATCCATATACCGAAAACTAAAACTAGACCCATGCCTATCACCATGTACTAAACTAAAATCTAAAGGGATCAAAGATCTAAATATTAAAACAGAAACACTAAATCTGTTGGAAGACAAAGTAGGTAAAAATCTTTTTATTTTATTTTATTTTTTATCTAAAGAGAAAAAAACAAAAAGGATAGAAATTACAGAATTTCAAAAAAATGATAAACAGTAAGAAATCACTAGTTGATAAATTACATATTGTTCTTTTAGAAATAGTTGTTCAAGTTACAAAATTAAAGCACACAAAGTGGACACTCAAGCAATGAGACTGCAAACAGATCTATTCAACAATCCAAGAACTTAGAAATATGGTTATCAATCCCACACACTTTATACATGCAGTTATATCTTTTATAGCACTTCCTATTTCCTCTTTTTTATAATAGCAATTATACATTTTTAAAAATTTTATTTAAAGAAAAAAAGCAAAACAGAAAAAAGGATAGCAAGAATACAGAATTCTACAAGAAAGAAAGAAATAAAGGGAAAAAACCTACTAAGAAATCACTAGTTTATAAATTACATATTGTCATCTTGGATGTAGTTGTTCAAGTTACAGAGTTAAAGGATACATAGTAGACATTCAAACAGTGAGACTGCAAACAGTTCTGCTCAAAGATCCAACAAAGATTCAGCAATATGGTGGTCTATTTTACACACTCAAACATACATGCAGTTATATCCCTTAGAGCACTTTCTTTTCCTCTCTTTTTTACAATAGCAATTACACATTTTGGTTTTATTACTCTTGTAGTTCTTATTTACTTTTTACACTAGAGACACAATATGATATTTATAAATATGATTGTTATGTATTTTATGAATGAGGGTAGTCTCAAGTTGTCTCCATTTACCTATGAAGGCCTCAAGATCATCCTTTTTTATAGCTGAGTAATATTCCATTGTATAAAAATGCCACATCTTTTTCATCCACTCTGCAGTAGATGGGCATCTTGGTTGTTTCCATGATTTAGCTATCACAAATTGTGCTGCTATGAACATGGGTGCACATATATCACTGTGATATGAACTTTTCAGTTCTTTTGGGAAAATACCCAGGAAGGGAATAGCTGGATTGAATGGGGCTTCCACTCCTAGTCTTCTGAGAATTGTCCATATGGATTTCCATAATGGTTGCACCAGTCTACCTTCCCACCAACAGTGCAGCAGTGTTCCCTTTTCCCCGCAGCCTCACCAACATTTGTTATCAGCCACTCTTCTGTCTGGAATGAGGTGAAATCGCAATGTTTTTTTAATTTGCATTTCTCGAATGACCAGTGATGGTGAGCATTTCTTCATGTATTTATTTGCCATTTGTATATCTTCCTCTGAGAACTGTGTGTTCATCTCAGATGCCCATTTTTGGAGAGGGTTTTTGAATTTGGGGGGGTTGATGTTTTTCAATTCTTTATATATTCTGGATATAAGTCCTTTGTCTGAGAGACTTCTGGCTAAAAATTTTTCCCATTTGGTGGGTTTTCTTTTCATTCTGTTGGTGATTTCTTTTGAAGTACAGAAACTTTTCAATAATATGAGATCCCAATTGTTGATTCTTTGAAGTGTTTCCCGTGCAGTTTGTGTTTTGTTCATGAATTCTCTGCCTACCCCTATGTCTCCAAGACTTCTAAAGTAGGTAAAAATCTTGAAGACATAGGGGTAGGAAGAGAATTCATGAACAAGAACCAAACTGCACAGGAAATACTTCACAGAATTGATAACTGGGATCACATCTTATTAAAGAGTTTCTGCATGTTGAAAGAAATCTCCAACATAGTGCAAAGAAAACCCACAAACTGAGAAAAAATCTTTGTGAACTGTCCCTCAGACAAAGGACTTCTGTCTGGAACTTATAAAGAATTAAAAAAAAAATCAGACCCCAGAAATTCAAATCCAAAAATGGGCATCCGAGATGAACACACAGTTCTCAGATGAAGTAATTTGAATGGCAAATAAATACATGAAAAAGTGTTCAGTACCATTAGTCATTAAAGAAATACAAATTAAAACCACACTGAGATTCCATCTCACTCCAGAAAGAATGGCCAGGATCAACAAAACTACCAACAACAAATGCTGGAGAGGCTGTGGGGAAAAAGAAACTCTTCTGCACTGTTGGTGGGAGTGTAGACTGCTGCAACCACTGTGGAGGTCAGTCTGGAGATTCCTCAAAAAGCTGGGATTGGAAGTTCCATTTGACCCAGCTATTCCACTCCTAGGCATATTCCCAGAACTGAAAACATCATACCACAATGATACATGTGCGCCCATGTTTATAGCGGCACAATTTGTAATAGCCAGATCTTGGAAACAACCTAACTGCCTATCACCTGAGGAATGGATAAAAAAACTGTGGTAGTTTTATAAATGGAGTACTACTCAGCTATAAAGAATGATCACCTTGAGATATTTATAAATAAATGATGCAACTTGAATCAATACTCATAAGCAAAATAAATCAGACTCACATGTATAAATACTGTATAGCCTCCCTAATGTAAGAAATGGTAAGAGTACATAAGTTTTTATGGTAATCATGGTTCCCCATTATATTGCTTTGAAGTCTTATAATGTTTTCATTCATTAGTTGGAATGGTTTTCTTCTGTTTTGTTTGATTTTATTACGTGTGATGGTATGATCAGCTTCTTTGAAGAAAACAAGACAGTATGGCAGCCATTGCTGATTTAATATCATTTTGCTTTGAAGTCCTACCATGCTTTTGTTCTTCTATTACCATTGGTTTTATCATGTTGTGCCTTATTGGATTTTAATATGCATGGTAGTATAAACAAATTTTTTATGGAAAATGAAATATTATAGTAGTCATTGTTCATCTTCTGTAATTTGGTTCAGAATTCCTTGTAATAGTTTCATTCTCTTGATTGCTTTTATTCTATTTTGTTATGTTTGATATTATTGTGTGTGAAAAAACGCTCAACTATTTCAAAGAAAGAGACATTATAGTAGCTACCATTACTATCTAATTGTCTTGTTGTGAAGTGCTGTGTTGCTTACATTGTTCTGTTCTGCTCCACTTCATTCTGTCCTCTTTTGTTTTATTCTCTGTAAAATAAAAAAAAAATTATTTTGGATTAGTTTGTCTCTTAAATCAAAACACCTCACATGTTTTTTCAGTACTGGGAACTAAGCCCAGGGCCTTTACTCTGAGCTACATTCCCTCCCTTTTTTCCTTTTGAGGTACAATTTCACTTAGTTGCCCTGGCTGAGCTTCTAGCCTAACCTCCCACAGAGCTGAAAATGCAGGCCCAGGCCCCCATGCATGGGGACATTTTTCCTTTGGTTTAACCAAATGCTACTCAGTGTTTGACAAAAAACGTTATTTCTCCAAATTCTTCCCTGCTTCTAGAGCTTACATGAGTATTCAGTTCCTATGATACACAATTACATCCCAAAATATTCATTATTGAAGATGCTCTGTTGCTTTGTAGAGTTTTGCTATAATTCATGAGGGCCTTCTCCCCCCCCATGAGATTAGATAGGAGAAATAAATTCTCGTGTTCTATGCCATAGCAGAATCACAAGAATTTATAGCAGTTTATTGTATATTTTATAAAGAACTAAACGAGAGAAATTTAAGTGCCAAAAAATAAACAATAAAGATTTAAGGAGATGTCATCATTACACATAGAATGCATTGCATTATCTTAACCTGCCCCCATAAACATGTGCAATCACTGTTTTCAAATAAAGCCATTTAAAATTTTTAAATTTTAACAAGAGAACACCAAGAAAAATCTTAAGTTAATCAAAAGAAGAAATTTCATCTTTTTGCTTATTTGACATCTCATAATAAATTTAGAAACATAAATACTTGGTTTTCTCTTGTAATTATCCTACTTTCAGGACTTCTTGGATTTCCAATAATACAAAGCAGAGCCAGTTGGTTTAATGGACAATAACAGAACCAAAGATCAGAAGTGTGGCAGAGCTCAGAAAGCACAACTCGGGCATTGGTTGTCATTGTCCAGAAGGATTGCATCACACCGGCCCTGTTTCTTTCTGTCTTGTTAATTCTCAGATTCCTGCTTTTTTCCCCCTCTTTCTTCTCTCTCTCTTTCTTTCTTTCTTTCTTTCTTTCTTTCTTTCTTTCTTTCTTTCTTTCTTTCTCTTTCTCTCTTTCTTTCTTTCTTTCTTTCTTTCTTTCTTTCTTTCTCTTTCTTCTTTCCTTCTCCTTTCTTTCTTTCTTTCTTTCTTTCTTTCTTTCTTTCTTTCTTTCTTTCTTTCTTTCTGCCTCTCCAATCCACATGTTCACCAAAGTCTTCAAGCCTGCATATATTAGGACTACATTCTCAAAGCAATTGCTTCAGGCTTTTCTGACCTTTATTTCAATTTCCTGGTTCGTCCATCTTATAACCATCCCCATGGTCACTAACAGAGACAAATGATGGCTGCCAGGATTTCAGTGTTTTTTTGATAACAGTTAATAGTGAGATAGGAGCTGCATGTTTGGAATTTATTTCCCAGTTTGTGTATCATAATCCATATCTACCTAGGTAAATAGGGGACAAAGCACTGTTTTTTCTTCCCAGCAAGTAAAAACAGTGTAATTAATCCAGCAATTTAATTTCCTCTCTCTGTATATCTTCAGTGATAGCTTTTGTTTAGTCACTGAATCAGTCAGATATTTCACTCTGTACTTCATCATGGCCATAGCCAAAGAAAGTTCCAGGCATCATCTTGTCTCCTGCTTCCATCTATTAAAAAAAAAAAGCTTTCCAGGGATTAAAAACTCTCAGCTTCAGTTAAGACTCTATCATACAGTTCTAATAATCTCCAACAAATGCTTACATTAACTAAAAAAAACAAAGATGGCAGAAAGATTGCTAAAAATCCTATAGCTTTGTATATTGACTAGGATTTTGGAAAAGGTGAAAATGTTTTGGTTTTTCTTAACTCACACACTCAATATAAAGAGAATGAGGTCTTGGAATCCATGTGGGAAAGAAGCAGGGGATAAATTTTAAAATATGAAGTTCCACATTAATTAAAAAGCTTAATCATTGTTTAAAATTGTGGTCAAAAGAAGTCAAAACAGGCACCATTTGTTTGTGTCAATGTTTGCACATCAAAACATCACTGAGCATGTTATCACAAATTTGATTACATCCCTGTGAGTTTTAGGTGTTTGAATATCTGAGTAAAGTACATTAGTAAATAAAAAAGAATGACATAGGGAAATTATGGCTGTGTCATTGCTAATGGATGGTACAAATGAAGCAATTCTTTTGTGTAAATGATTGATAGTTTCATTAAAGTAGTGTGAATAAACCTAATTATAAGTTTGATGAACATTAGGCTCTTACTTCTCGGATACTCACTTAAAGGTCAAGTACGAAGGAACATTCAGCAGAAATAAGTCCTGAAAAAAAATCATATGTAGGTTTCATTGTGTGTGAATAACCCAGAGTGACCGGCCACCTTGAGTTTGATGATTTATTATTCATTTCTTCATTTTGCTTTGTTCACACAGTCTCAATGTAGTTTCAGTAATCAGTGCTCCTAACTGAATCTAAAAAGACCTTCACAATGGCGCTCACTTAATGCTTCAGTGAAGCTTTAACGAAACTGTTACACTAGGACTCACTGGACCATTAAACAAATCATACGACCTCTAATTCCAGTTATCAGTGTAGGCAAATGAAAAATCTTGCAGCAAATAAATGTAAAAAGGAAAAAAAGTCACTCACTGCCCTACAAAATACCTTCAATGCTACAGTATAGTTGTGTTTTGTTCACAAGCCAAGTTTTTCCACTCTGTAAACCGCTTTTGTATTTTTTTCGTTAGAGACAATGCTGACTTAGTAAAATTTCTGTTGCTTCCAATAGCCCCCTGCACTGCCTTCTCTACAGGCTTTTCTTCCTCCTTTATCTTTTTGTGAAGCAAGTTGTACTTATGTATATGCCATGATCTATGTTTCTTACATTTCTGTTATCAAAGATTTCTGTGACTCATGCCACCTGTATTTGTCCTTGCACTAGCTAGTCCTCTGTCCTTCTTTACTATAAAAGAAAAATTCCTCTGAGTTCAAGGACAAATGTGATACCTAAAACAATTTATTCAAATATTGTATTTACTGAGCTCTCACTATGTATCTAGAACAGTGTTTGAGAGACAAAGGTTAAATTGCATAATCCCTACAAGACTCTCACAATTTAGTGGAAGAGACAGATACAGTCTGCTATAGATTAAAAACTGGTGTTCAATTTAACACCAGTGGAATTAAATCACCATGGTGCTGAATGTAGATGTTTTACCTGAGGAAAGTTACCGGCATAAATAGAGATGTGGAGAAGGAAAAGGAGGTGTTAAGGCATTGTGGGTTTCACTAAGTGTGGCTGTTTGAGCCGTTGGTTCTCCTGGAGGAGCTCTGGTCCTTACAGCGAGCATCACTTCCTGGCTCAGGAGGGGAAGACGTGCCGCTTAATCTCCAGGATGAACTCCTCACGCTGGCTTCCTGGCATGTACTCGACTGTGCTTATAGTCAGAGGAACTCAGGGCCTCCATGTCACTGAGGATGGCTATGGTGTTTTTCAGGACAGCCCTGGTATTCGTTTTGAGTGTGACTTTTTGGCTTCAGCGTAGAACCCTCAACCTACCAGCACAGCTTTCACCCTGCTGGCATAGACTTTGTAGCTTCCACAGCTGACCTTTGGGCCTTCCCAGAGCTGATCTGTAAAATAGACTGGTGTGAGTCCTTCTTATGGGCTCTTGACCTCCAGCTGGACTTCTGGGAGGCATTGTCATGAGTTCTGGGTCTTCATCTGGACTCATGCAGGACAGTGCTGTGGGATTCAGGCCCTTGGTTGAATATTCTATATCTTTGATGTTGTGGATACATTTCCTGCAGTTCCTTGTATTAACTCTGGGTAACCATCATAAAATAATATTATAAATTCCATTTCCTGATTTTATTTGCTCTTCTCACAACCCCTGACTACAACACAGTCCTATAACTCAATATAGTAAAAATATGTATAAGGCACCATGGGAACACAATGAAAGGGAAATGCTGCAACTTATCACGGAGTTGAGGAGGGGTTTAGGAGAGAGATACATTGAAAGGACTTAAGCCTGAGTTAAGACTTTCATTTCTCAATATTTTATTATAAAAACTTTCAAACATGAAATAAGTTGACAAAAGTTTAGAAAAGTTGAAATAAAGCTTCTACTACTAACATTTCACTATACTTGCCTTGTCATATCTATCCATCTCTTCATCCTTCTATCTGTCCATTAATTCATTTTAGTTTTTCCTCTTTTAACTTTGGGTGTTGTGTATTTGTCTCAGGAACAAGAGAAAAGTAAATAAGACAGAATTTGGTACAAGAAGTGGCACTGCTGCTGTGACTATACTTGACTATATGGTTCAGGAACCTTTTGAAATGGATTGTAGAAAGAGTTTGAAAAGGTTCTGAGATGATGGCTGAAAAAGTAGAGCTGGAACACCTTAGACTGTACTATATAGGAGATTCTGGTCAAAACTCAGAAAACCAGAAAGCTGGTAAAAGTCCAGGTTTAGGAGGTTCCTGCTGGGAAGAAGGACTGCGATGGCTGCTGGACTCCATACAGAATGATTTAAAATGCTGTGAGTTTGGCCAGAAAGAGAGTTTCAGTAAAGCTGTGGACTGCAAAGACAGAGAAAAGCTTGATTGCTGAATAGGAATAGCAGAATAGAAAACGTGACTTATGGGCATCACAACAAGAAGCATGGTTTCACATTTTAGAGCCTCAAAATTATAGAAGTGAAAGATTTTGTTTTAAAAAGAAATCTCCAGAGCACCATGTTTCAGAATGGTGGCAGCCTAGAGAATTTGTTATGAAGAATTAGATTCAGAGTGCTCAGTGATACAGGCACTTAACTCTTACAGCCAAGAGAGTAGAAGATCTGGCTAATGCTGAAGCAAGCAACAGACCTTGGCATGATCCACATGGTGCTGGTTTTAGGTATATGCAGAATACAAGAGCTGTGGGGTCAGGAAGACTTCCATCCATATTTCAGAAGAAGGCTTGGGAGGCCAAGTAGTGCATCCCTGAAAAGGCAGTGTGTGAAACTGTGAGTGTGAAGCCAGAGGTACAGTGGAGACCCTACAACATTGGAAAATCAAGGAACATGGATCACCTGAGGAAAACTACAAGGAGGGAGCAGAGCAGGCAAGAGAGAAGCCATAGAAGCTATAGCCACCAGCAGTGCCATAGAGGTGGAGCCACTCAAACAATTTGTAGTTCACATCTTGCTACAGATTGCCTCAGGAACTATAGGACTTAATGCTTGGCCTGCTGGATTTTGGACATACTTTTGGAATGGAAATGTCTATCTTGTGCCACTGAATGTCAGATATGTTTAACTTTCTTTTCATTTGTACATGGATTCAGAGCCAAGATTTTGCCTTATATCTCAGAGGAAAATTGGAAATTGGATTCTTCAGCAATACTGAAACTGTTAGGACCCCAGTAACGCTTAGAGATGGATTAAATGCCTTTTGTATAAAAGAATGTACATGAGTCTTTAGGGAACAGTGATGGAATGTTATGGTTTGTGTCTAGACGTGTCCCCAAATCCTCATGTACCTTTACATGGAGCTTTTTCAGAGGTACCTTGATCTAGAGTTTCAATGCTAGGATTAAGGATGCTGTGATTAAGGGTGAGTGACTACTGGATGAGTTCAGTGATTGGATCAGCACTGCTTTAATCCTGGCAGACTGGATACAAGATTCAGGACACAAAACCTCTCTCTGTCTGTCTCTGTCTGTCTCTGTCTCTCTCTCTCTCTCTCATTGCTTTTGCTGTCTTCTTCTTCCATGAATGGTTGACCCTCTGACATGTTCTACTTCAGCTGATAATAGACTGAAACCTCTAAAAACTCTGAGCTACCTTCCCTCCTTTAACTTTGGGTGTCAGTAATTTTGTCTTAGCTCCAAGAGAAAAGTAACTGAGACTCAGTCCCAATGCCATGATTTGCCTTATCCTCACTATGACTTTGCCTTTACACAAACAACCAAATGTTTTTAACCTTTAAACACTGTTAGTGAAAGGGCGTAAAACCCAGTGACAAGAGTGTTACCACTTAAGAACATTCCTTAACCACTAAAAAGATGTTACAATTCAAGCCATCCAAAGCAACTAATCATTTTATCCATTATAAAAGCAAATGAGAAATAGTCAAAACTCTACTTTCAAGAACTTTGTAAGAATTAAACGGAATATACTCCAAATTTAGATATATAAGTATATATAAGTAACAATGATCTAATTAACAGTAAAACATTCTAAAATTGAATTTTACTGCTTTAAAGGTAAACTTGAACACAAAAACAAATAGATGTCGTTGTTTAGGCATAAGTCATTGCTTTCATTGGGTCATATCAACATTATTTGCAAATGCATCTTAGCCTTGTTAAGATTTTTTTTGACAAGACAATCTTCAACAATCTTCAAAAGTATAAACATGATATTCAGGCGATTTGAGAAGAGTTCTTATTTTTCATATAGAAAATTATTCAGGGTCTCTAATTTGGCAAGATGCCTTTCACCCTCTGACCACACACCGTGTACAATATATCCTATGGGGCCAGATTGCTGTACATGGACTCACTCTGTTGGTGTAAAGTGGTAAATTCTCAGGTCTTCAGGAATCAATGCAAGTAGAAAAACCATCAAAGAAATTGTGATGTATTTCTGCTGTCACAAACTTAGATAACACAATACATTTCTTAGGTCTGATGGTTTGTAACTTTCTAAATGAAAAACAAAGTGGTCTACCTGTAAATAAAATTGTAAGTTGAAAATGAATCAAAGACTTATTTTAAAAAGTTCACAAAAGAAAATTTATTTATCTGTTTGTTTTTATGACAATGTCTTGCTGTGTAACTCAGATTGGCTACAAGCTCAAAATCCTCCTGCCTTAGCCTCTTGGATGCAAGGATTATGGATGTGTACCACTATGCCCAACCTGAAAAATTTATTTTAATGTAACTTTAGTATCTTGTTTTGCATAGGCCTTCTGGACACATCTGTTCTCATTTTATGATACTGGGTTTGTTAATGACTTAATGTCTCTGTGGGTTTTAAATAAGTTTTTGTATAACCTTCAATTAATTCAACAACATATTTCTTGTTTTCCTACTGTGTGCTTCATATAGTTTCTATAGAATTTAACTCATATATAATAGGAAACCAAGAAGAAAGAGCAAAATGAATGACTGAATAGAAAACATTATACTCTAATTTTCAGGAAACTGACACAAGAAGCGAAAGCACTTCAACTTCCTCTTCATTCATGATCCTGCATCACCCTACATTGTTTCTTTGCTTGATAGCCTCTGTCTGCCCATATAGTACCTTTGTGGAAATTAATGGGAAAATGTTTTCTTGAAGGAGATCTTAATATATTTATATTAGTATACTTATCTCAATTAGTATATTTATATAAATTTACATTAGTATATTGTATAAGTATATTTATATTTGTATAATTTATATTAATATATTTATATATTAATAAACTTTCTCTACTAATAGATTAGTATATTTGTTAGTATATTATATATTATCATATTTTATATTACTGTGACTTATAGATTATTTTATATTAATATATTTTATGTTAGTATATTATATGAGTATATTTTTCATTCATAATATGTGAAAATTGGGGTTGGGGATGTCATGAGTGATTATATCCTATAGCCTTCAGTAAGAACCATAGCCCAAAGGAACTCTTCTGATTTATACATATCATTGCATTTCTGGAAATACAACTAAATATTATCAGCTTATTTCAGGATGCAAGTTGGTTGCAGTTATTGTCCAAATACCAATCTTCAAAAGTGTCATCAACTTGGGCCTATTCAAATCAATGTCATAGTCCTGCTAAATGAAAATGAATCTAAATGGGTGTATGCTGAGCACAAAATCTCTGAAAATTATGTACAGGCAAACACACACACAGTTAATTCCACATCCTCAGTTACTCACATAGTGACTTTAATGATTTCCTCAGCTACTATATGTCACATATCACACCAGTTCTATCACTTTCTTTTTTTAAATAACAAATTGAATCATTACCCCAGTTAGATTATGTTACAACAAATAAATTACTATGGCACAAGTAGTTTTTATTAAATATAATTAAATGTGATTCATGTTTTGAGTGAAAGTACTTGTAGGAAGAATGATTGGAAAACATAGTGAATGTTTAAATTAAAAAAAACTTAAAGGAGACTGCTTGAAAGGGAAGAACAATTGGGATTCAGGAAAAGAGAAAGGATAGAAGGGAAAAGGTTGTATATATCTGTATCTATCTATCTATCTATCTAATATATATATCTAATATATATATATATATGCACACACAAGCTAGTTAATTACACTAATATATAATATATATTATATATATCTAATATATAATATATATATGCACACACAAGCTAGTTAATTACACTAATATCTGTTGGTTCATCAAAAAGAATGGTTTGAGCTTTCATTGTTTGATCATTTTTTTCATGTCCATGTCTTGCAATCTGAGATAACAATACTCAATATATTAACCATCATTAGTATCCTATTATTTTGTTTTGAAATTCTATATCATCATATTTATTCTTCTTTCATTTTAAAATAAAAAATTCAAAAACTCATAGCAAAATACACATTGCCATTAATCCTCCTCAAAATACTCCTTCCTTTGAACATACTTATCCTCTCATTCTTGCCACTTTCTGAAGCAGTTCTGAAACCCTCTTTTTTTTCTTTTGTTGCACTATCATGGCTGCTCCCAAGGCTCTGAACTGAATCAAAACATCCACATTAGTGGTCGTTTTGATTTTGAGGAAAAGCCCATAGTCATCCAGAGCTAGGTCTAGGAAATAAGGTGGATGAGGACATACACTACTGTAATATTTTTATGAGTCTGCCTTTCCAATGGATGGCATTCAGTGATAGCACTCACTGTATTTTTTCGAACCTGGTAAAGACATTTGTGAATTTAAATGGGGATCTGAGCAAAAGTCCTTCTAGTGTAAATATTTGATAATATTAACTGCAAAATGATACATTAGACTTATCCAGGATAAAGCATCAAGCAAAGTTTTTAAAAGTTTGTTCCAACAAGTACATCATTTAAAAAATTTGCTCCTTTTTTAGAGGCACAAGTTACCTTAGATTCTGTTAGATTAGTAAGATCTTCGTTAAACTTTTATTAATTTTGTAAATCAAAGTAGAACAATCAACCAACTCTATAGGAACAAGATAACTTACTTATTTGCTGTGATAAAAGCTAGAAAATTTGCCAAAATATACAAATCGCTCACTTCTGAATTCAATACATATAATGAAGAAATGCAAAATTGAAAAATAATACAGACCATATCAGCATTTCCTGAGATCCACACCATATTGGAATTTGGGGTGCTGGGAAAACAGGCAGGCAGCATGCTACTCTGGTAAGTGACTGTGGCCTCTCAAACCACGGCCACCCCAGGTCAAGAACCATATCCATGCCATGTTGGAACATGGGGTGCTGGGAAAATGGGCACCCAGCATGCCACTCTGGTGGGTGGCTGTGAGCTTATCACTGCTAAGAATCAAACATTCACACACTCACACACACACACACACACACACACACACACACACACACACGCCTGCTAGCAAGTGAGAGCCAGAGATCTGAGCATCTCTTGTGAGTTTGACTATATGCAATATAACAAATAAGGGGGATTTTCTTCTGCCATCTCTCTGAAGGAAAATATTTTAATCTCTGTTTTTCTCTATTCTGATCAATAGTATTGTTGCATTCAATATTCTGTTTTTATAATTTTGGTATTTCCTTCTATATTGTTCTACCTGATTGAAGGAACAACAATTGTGATGAAAACTAGATATACTATTGTACTTATTGCTGTTATCCTGGTAACCTGCTGTGAGGTTCTGTATCAATTACACTGCACTGCCTCAATTGGCTTTGTCCTGTCTTATTCTTCTATATTTTACTAGCTTCAAAATAAAATAAATAAATAAGAGTAGCTAAAGTTGGCTGATCAGTGAGCAACAAAATACAAAGCCTCCTGGGAGAAACAACTCATATGCCAAACTTTCAGTCTTGGGGCTACATTTGGAACAGCTAAAATTACCAGACATGGTGTTTTCACTGTGACCTGCCAAGTTTGCGCCGGCCTGAATTCACAACTTCATGCCAGCCACCGGAGCCACCCAAACTCATTCTCGCCACCACTTACAGGAGCCACAGCCATGCTGAACTCAGGGGTTGGTGAGCCAACAGAGAGCAGAACTGGTGGAGGGACCTTCATTAATCCATGGTCAGTGCTGGGAATGAGGACCCCCCCATGGAAAGGGTGTGAAGAAATGGGTGACATGTTGGAATTGGGCAGGAGGAGCCTGAACTGGGAGCGACAGTGACTTCAGTTGTTTGCTCCCTCCCCAGAGCAGATTCGTGGGATTTGCTTGGACTGGGTTGAGCCCCTGGCCAGGACCCAAGGAGCCATCCCAAATTGATTCCCTGCACCTAGCACACACTAACCTGGTGAAGGCTCCTGAAGTTTGGCTGGCCCAGTAGGGAGGGGCCAGCATACTCAGTCCTTGCTTATACCTCAGTGACAAGAGCAGGAAGGAGAAGGTGGAGGTCCCTAGACAGTGTGCTTCAGAGGAACCGTGGCTGACAGGGAAGGGGGTTGGGACCTCCACTGTACACCTGTGTGGAAGAGGCTGGAACCATGACAGAGAGAGAGGCAGGAGGAGGACCCCATCCCAGAACCCTGAGAGCATGATCCAGGAGAGGGAAAAACAGGGGAGACTGAAGGCAGCAAACACACAACATCAGACATGGCTTCAATAGACATTAAGAGATATCTTTGGGACCTTGTAGACAAGCTCAAAACTAAAATATTAAATCAGGTAAAGTAAGATATGAGTAGAGTAATAAAAGAAATGTTAAGCACCTCTCAGGAAGATACAGACAGAAGAAGGGAGGAACACAAAAAAAGGAGAGAAACATTTGATAAAGAATATAAAGAAAATATAGAATACATGAAGCAGATTCAAAGAGATTACCAGGAAATTAAAAACTCCATTGAAAGCTGGCAAAACTCCTTAAAGGAAATTAAGGATAGACTATATCAAAACTTGAAGACAAGTTTGCAGTGTGTGATCATGAAAAGAAAGATCTCTTAAAAATAACAAGGAAACAGGCAGTAACAATACAAAGGCTAGAAGATGACAAGAGAATCTATAATTTAAGAATAAGAAATGTGAATGAAGAAGCAGAAATACAAACAGGTGAATTACAAAGGCTATTCATAGAAATAATTAAGGAAAACTTCCCAAGCGTGGGAAAAGAAAATGACATTCAATTATGTGAGGCATACAGAACTCCAGCCACCTATAACCAAAACAGAGCTACACCCAGACATATAATAATCAAGATGCCAGAAATTCAATATAAAACAGAATGTTAAAAGCCATCAGAGAAAAGAAATGGATTACCTATAAAGGTAAGCCTAACAAGGTCATGGTAGACTTCTCGACACAGATCATCAGATCAAGAGTTTGGAGCAAAATATTCCAATCCCTGAAAGAAAATAACCTCCAGCCCAGATTGATGTACCCTGCAAAGCTGTCACTAGAAATTAATGGAGAAACAAGATGCTTCCATGACAAAGAGGAACTGCGGGAGTTTGTGACCACCAGTCCAACCCTACAGAGAATACTGAAGGACATTCTAGAGAGAGAGAGAAAAAAATGCCAGGGTTTTAGGAACAGTGACAGAAAGGTCTCAGTGAGTGGGGCAGGCAGTAGAATGAAGGAGAAAAGTAGCCAAACAAAGGCAGAAAAATAGCATAGCAGAAATGAGGCAGAGAAGGATGGCTAGAATCTCTAATATAGATGGCCTTGATACACTATATTGTTAATAGTGTACCAGGATTTAAAACCCACATTAATCACACTACTCTACTTAGATGTATTATATTCTGTTCCAGTCATTCTACCTG
>PVLA01017131.1:0-18365 GCA_004027455.1 Hydrochoerus hydrochaeris
TAAATTAACTGGTATCACTGTACGCATTGCCTGAAGGACACAGCCCAAAGCTGGAGGGGCTGGATTATGAACAACTCACTGCTGGTAGCTGTGAGACAAAAGAAAACCCCTACTCCAAAAAAGAAAAGAAAAGAAAAGAAAAGAAAAGAAAAGAAAAGAAAAGAAAAGAAAAGAAAAGAAAAGAAAAGGGGAGGGGAGGGGAGGGGAGGGGAGAAAAAAACTACTGAACCAAAGACTTAAAAAAGCACAGCAGATATGTAAGAGTAATTCTGCCATTTATCTCTAATGCTACAGAAATAACCTAAAACCCAACAGTATAAGGAAAGACACTACAGGGCATAAAGTAAACACCTGAGAACTGATGGATCAATGATAATAAATGGACATGAGAGGAATTCAGGATACATATTAAAACAATTTCCATATTAAAATAACACGTCTGGCCGGGTGTGGTGGCGCACACCTGTAGTCCCAGCTAATCAGAAGGCTGAGGTGGGAGGACTGCTTGGGTCCAGGAGTTCTGGGCTGCAGTGAGCTGTGCCAATCGGGTGTTCGCACTAAGTTCAGCACCAATATGGTGACCTCCCCGGAGCGGGGGACCACCAGGTTGCCTAAAGAGGGCCGGCTCAGGTCGGAAACGGAGCAGGTCAAATCTCCCGTGCTGATCAGTAGTGGGACCCCGCCTGTGAATAGCCACTGCACTCCAGCCTGGACAATATAGTGAGACCCTGTCTCTTTTACCCCTTCCACAAAACCTCTATTTAGGATATACTTCACCAGTGACGACTCCTAACGATTAAAAAGTCAACTTTAAAAAAATAAAATAAATTAACACGCCTGGAGGTTCCTCTCTGAAAATCATGAAAGGAAAAAAAATATAACGGCCTTTCTTAGGTTTCTGAAATACAAGCCCCAGCCGTGGGGCAGGAGGAATGAAGTTGTCTACCCTGGTCACTTCAAGTTTCACCTACCAGCAATGAGGGTCCTTCAATTTTAACTCCCAGCCATGAAGTAAGGGAGCTCTTAATACACTGTAAAGCAATGAACGTGTCTTCAAACACAGAAGCCTGATTTGAGGCGCTGTATTTTTATCAAAATGGTTCACAAGAAACTGAAACTGGGCAAGTCAGAAGAGCGATGCACTGAAGCACAGCAGGCCCCTCCGCACTTACCTGGTCCTTCTCGTGGGGGAGGAGGCTGACCGGCGGGAGCGAGGACGGGAAGGCGCTGGGGCACTGGGGCGCCGCCTTGCCGTCTGAACCCCCATAGTTGACCCTGTACTGCGGCCCGTCCTTCAGCAGCCTCCCGTTGTTCACGGCGCGCTTGGCACCCAGGCGCAGGCGCTGCTGAAAGGCCGGGTTGGTGGTGGTGCTCGAGAGATCGCTCTGACTTCTGAGATACTTCTCGATGTTCTTCAAGGAGGAGCCATTTGGCTCCTCGAGTCCTTCAATTGCTCTTCTTAAAAGTTTATTCCAATCCACATTGCGGAGATCATTACATGATCCTTTCGACCCCTTGGCTGACTTAGGAACAGTGCCCGGCTTGACTGCTGAGAAGCGTCCGGGATTGTCCGGGTCCTTGTAGGAGGCGAGGCCTTTGTTGGTGACCTTGAGCACAGAGCCATCCTGGACGCTGAGCTCCAGCTGCTCAGAGACCGTCTTCTTATCCAACCCATGGGAGGCGCTGACCGCATGGCAGATTCGCTCTTCTGAGGGCCTTTGCTTTTGCTTTTTGATTTTCTGTATAGCTTCAAGAATCCACTCTGTATAAAGTGGGTTTGCAAGTTTTACCATGGTTGACAAATGATTTCTTCAACACAAAAGTTACCCATAGAGGTTCTCCTTGTATTTAACAGGACTTGAGCATTTGAAAGTCGTTTACAATTCAACGGGCAGAGTATTCCAGACCATACTAAGCAACATCTTTAAAAAAATCCATCCTTCAGAGACTCAAAAGAGAACAAACAGGCAGTAGAGAGAGTTGTCTTATTTTACCAACAGGAGACTGTATTCAAGTGAAGAACATCTTTAACTAGGAAACCAAGACCTTAAAAGATAAAAAGGAGAAAACACTCTTAATAATGGAACTTCTAAAAATAAAGATTCCTTGGTATTACTTTTTCAGATGCAAAATGAGCATACAAGTAATGACAGCAGGTATTGTATAACACAGCCACAGCAACTATTTTCTAACCAGAAATTGGGTCACAGTCTGAGAAAGAGTTTTTTTCAAGGATTTTTCATTTATTTACATGAAGACATTTACAGACCATGCAAGAGATCTCATCTAAATTATATATTTAATGGATTGTCTACTGAAATTAACAAATTGTGTCAAGGGACTAACGTATATAAGTTTCACAGACATGAAATCACCAACAAAAACCCAATGTGATGACACAGGCCTATAGCCCCCCAGCACCAGGGAGGCTGAGGAAGAAGGGTCACCGGTTGAAGGTCAGCTCTGCCTACACAATGAATTCAAGGCTGGCCTTACACTTCAAGACTCTGTTTCAAAATAATAAATTCATTATCAAAAATAAATTATGATACAAAAATTGGACAGAGGCCGGGCACGGTGGCACACACCACCTATAATTCCAGCACTTGGGAGGCCAAGGCAGGCGGATCACTTTGAGTTTAAGGTCAATCTAGGCTACATAATAGTGAGTTCAAGGCCAGTCTGAACTACGTAGCATGACCCTGTCTTAAAACCAAAATGTCAAACTAAAAAAAAATTTTAAAAAGCAGCCAGGTGTGATGGCACTCACTTGTAATCCCAGCACTGCAGAGGCTGAGGCAAGGGGATCACAAGTTCAAGGCTAGCCTGGGTAGAAAAAGGAGTTCAAAACTAGCCTGAACTACACAGCAACACCCTATGTAAAAAAGAAAATAATAATAAATTTTTAAAAAGCAATAAGCCTACTTTCTTCATCTAAGTATTGTTATTCTGCCAAGTCTCACATACTACAAAATTTCCCATCACTTTTCCTTTTTCCAGTGCTGGGGGTCAAAGTCAGGGCCTCACACAGGCAAAAACTATCAGTGGGCTACACCCCCAATCCTGACCTAAACCCTTCTACGGAATTGGATCCTCTTATCCCTATGGATAGCGTCTGTGACACCCTCTGACCTATAGGCATGAGAACTATAATGAATATAGAAACATAATGCAACACCTTTCAATAACGATACTGGTTATCTCAGTACCTAGCCAGAGTTCACTAAGCAGCTCAGTCCAGGTCCCTACAATCTACTCCAGCAGACCACAGGGAGCTCTCCAAGAGGCCTAGACACCAGGAGAAAAGGCCCTGGCCTCAGAGCTGCACAGACCTACACTCCAATCTTATTCTCCAGGGATGACACCCACTGCTTTACTTTTTATAGTGTGCTTGCTTGTCATTTACTCTTCAGGACAATTCTAAAGGTAAGCAGGCTCAGAGGAAGGTGGAAGTCACCAGAGATAACTGCCTGTGGCAACCTTAAATCTCTAAGGCTGCATTTCAGAACCCTAGTCCAGCATGAGCCTGCCCACTCCAGGCGACTCTTCCTGTGCAGAGACAGCTCTGACCCCAGGTCCAGGACAGCCAATAGGGAGACCTGCAGGAATCAGTCTCTTTCACTCTGCCTGCAGCCAATGCTAGTGCTGAAGCCCCCATCTACTGGAGATGTGCGCCAACCCCAGGGCACACCTAATACCATGGGGAATCTTGAATCCTTTTGTACTGTTCTCTCCTATACACATGTACTCATGGTAAATTTAGTTCTATAAATTGGGTACTGTAATAGTTTAACAACATGATAGTTAATAAAACAGAACAATTATAACAATATACTGTAATAAAGACTATTTTAAATTTATGAACTTTCTTTAATTATCAGTAGTCTGGGAGACTGAGGCAGGAGGGTTGCAAGTTTGAACACAGCCTGGGAAACTTAGCAACTTAATGAGATCAAGAGTAGAAGTGAGCTCAATGCAAAGGCCCTAGGTTCAATTCCCAGTACCAAAAAAAAAAAAAAATGCTGAGGATATAGTTCAGTGCACAGCACCTGCCTGGCAAGCAGGAGGTTGTGAATTCAATCCCCAGTATCAAACTAACTAACTAAATTACTAAATAAACAAGTGTGTGTCTGAATTCTTTATTTCTAGAATTTTCCATTTAATATTTTTGGCCCAAAGCTGACCACTAGTAACTGAAACTATGGAAAGCAAAGCCATTGGTACATGAAGACTACTACATACATCTCTTCCAGAACTGCTGAAAGGATGAAGCAAACATGGTATCTAACATAGGGTGGGGGTAGCTAATCAGCACTTCTATTAAATACAATGTCTATGGGCTGGGGATTTAGCTCAGCGGCATAAGCAGCTGCCTGGCAAGTGTGCAGTCGCGAGTTCTATGTCTGGTACCAAAGATAAATAAATAAATACAATGCCTACACACTTTGAAAATTAATTGATAGAATAAAAGATAAAAGGCATTTCTGGTTATCTACAGAGATAGAAATATACCTAAAACCTTTCCTCAAAAGGGGAAGGGCCAGGGATTTAGCTCAGCTGCACAAGCACCTGCCTGGCAAGTGTGAGGTTACCAGTTCAATCAACCGTAAAAAAAAAAAATTTGACTAGATATGACAGGCCTTCAAATATTTGAAAACAAGTATCTTTCAAAAACCACTTATAAACTGGGCATGGTGGCTTACACCTGTAATCCCAGCACTCAAGAGGCTGAGGCAAGAAGATCACATGAGTTCAAGGCCAGCCCAGCCTGGGTTTTGTCTCAAAAATAAAAACAAAAAACAGAACAAACAAAATCACTGACAGCTGTGCTGTGGTAAAACATGACTATAATCCCAGCACTGTAAAAATATCCCAAGAGCCAGGTATATAATTCAGCAGCATAATGCCTGACTGGCAAGCCTGAGGTCCTTTGTTCAATTTCAGTTACCTCCTCCTAAAAATATCCCAGCACTGGAAAATTGAGACAGGATAGTGTGTTCAAGGTCTGCCTGGGCTACCTGGTGAGTTCAAGGACAGTATACATAGAGAGCCTATCTCAAAAATAAACAGCACCCAAATCCCTCTCTACCAACAGCTCCAGCTTACTAAACCACTGACACCCAACTTGACCCTTCCCAGCATGGGGCACTTAGCTAGGTTGCTCACTACTCTAATACTTATCCTAAAATCCAGCAGTCCAAGCTTTAATCAATTATAAATACAACCCCAAATCACAGGAATGTTCTTACCAGCCCTGCCACACCAGCTATGCTTAGCACATAGCCCAACCAATGCCCAGATCTATTTTCAAAAATGCTGTCAAACTCAATCTTCCCATCCTTTCCTTGCACAAATTTAAATGCTGAGATTTAAAGTTTATTACAGTTTAATTTCATCTCGTTGGCTTGAGTCTATCTAACCTGCTAAAGATTGTTTTGAATCTTGATTCTGTCATCAAAGTCATCTGCAAACCTAATAAGCACTCCCTTTTGTGTCATCATATAAATCATTGACAAATATGTTAGGCTTGGAACACAGTGTGTTTAGGAATGAAGTTGCTGGCTTTTGGCGAACAACCACTGTCAGAATAGAACATAGGAATCATTCTGTGTCAGTAAGTTCAGAACAGGAAACTGATCTCTCCAAAGTGAAATGGTTTGGCACAAGTTCATTAGAAGGCATTTCACTGTATCCAAGTAATTCTTTCATCATTTATTCAGAATGAATCACAACTAATTTAATTTGACTGCACAAAATATAACTTCAGGAAGCAAAAGAAGAGGTCACGGAAAAGTGACCAATAATATTGCAGTTGCCTATAGACTCTTTGGTTACACAAGCGAATAGGCATACAGTAAAACAAAACACATTTCACAAGTAATAAATACCCAAAAGGCACCTTTATGACAAGTTTTTACCACAGTCTACATTCACAATCAAAATAATCACTCATATCCATTACCAACACATTTCAGTAAGACTGACATTTTATATCTTAAAAATGTAATAAAAGAAGGGAAAATACCAGAATTGGAACTCCAAATGTTTTTAACAGTCCGTGACAAAAATGAAGATTGTCCAGGTCTTCAGGCAAGTCTGTCAAAAGAAAAAGAATAAATATTTACTTGGGCATAGGGACAACTCTAATTCAGCAACCATCTACAGAGCTTTCCAACTATTATAAACAAACGCAACTCCACAACCAATTCTGCACAACTAATACAAACAGCTGCAATGTGTTCCTCAGTCACTACAGTTGGCAATATACTCTTTCGAACACAGAATTCAGGATAGTAAATAAAGTCCCAAGGAAACTATCTAGAGAAATAAATGTCACTTTTTTTCATTGTTCTAGCAATTGAACACAGGGTCTTTGTACTAAGCTACATTTCCCATCCTTTTTTATTTTTTATTTTGAGATAGGGCATCCCTAAATTGTCTAGGCTTGGCTTGAATTTGAGAACTTCCTGCCTCGGGCTTGATTTCACTTTAGGCCAGACCTGTCCTGCACATTTTATTTTTTCACAAATCATCAGCATAAAAACATGAAAGTGTCAAAAATGTGCATGTCATCCCTGCTCAAATGCAATGCTAATCTTCTCTGCATATTCCAATTTAAACATACGTGCCATTGAAGCAAGAATGCATACTCCTAATTTTAAAAATCAGGGTTGTGATAAGATGCCTAAGAAAGAATCCCATTACAAGAAAAATTCCACTATTACTCAAATAGCCAGGCAAACATGGGGAGCGGGGATAAAAAGTTGTCTTAAAGTCAGCATTAATTTGCTCATCCAGCATTCATTATTTGTCCCAAAACCACCTGACACCTAAGAACTGACTGAATTACGGAGAAATAACCAACAGCTTCACCTAAAATATGTACCAGTTTCCACAATGGTAAACATACTGACACAGTTCACATTTTAGGGTATAGGGATCATTTTTTACTTCAGAAGCAAAAAATAAATTTAAAAGTGACTGTGAATAACTTTATTTTGATCTTATACAAAACCACCAAGCAATCTTAGATCCTTCTTCCCTCCCCTTCCCCCCACCCACCAGCACACACCCCACTCCTCAATTTAATCTCAAAATTAGCTCTCATCTGACACCAACCAACAGAGTTAATTAGGCAGAAGCAGATGTAACTCAGCAGCTCTTTGCTACAAGCAGAATCACAGTGTTTTAAAAAAAAAAATGCACAGCCAGGAGAGGAACAAAATCAGAAGTCTCTTATCTGTAGCCAATTCTGAACTAAACACATGTATATTATCCACTTTGTATATTATCCACTGCAAATTTTTTAATCTTAGGCTGATTTGTTTCTGACATCCCACTGGTCCCACTAAAATTGGTATAAACTAAGAGAATAGATTGAAAACCAATTTCATACTAGCCTAAGCAGTATCTAACTGGAAAGACAAATCTACAGGAAAAAATGCATAATTCATTCAAAAGACAAATAGAAATGATTTTTTTTCCTGACTCAGAATTATCCACACCACTTCTCTTTTTTCAGAGCACTGGGACTTGTTTCATATGTAGATAGGACATTCAATCACAAGCTAAAACTAAAATCATTATTCTCTTTTCCTTTTTTTCTATAAAAATTGAAAGTTGAGCTAAAAGTCTATTAAAAATGTGGCAAATCACTCCATATTAATTCAGGGAATTCATGCTACATCAAATTAAATTATTCTATCTTCTAAGGTTGTGAAGCACTTTATTTTTAGCTACAAAAAATCAGCAAATTATATGGTTGTATCAAATAGTCTTATAACACTATTTACATCATTCATTACAAACTATTCTAAACAGATCTAGAGAAATGCACAGTCCAACACTGAGCTTTTAGCTCCACTGGTATCATATAAATATCAACACTATTCAGAAATATTCATGTCAGCATTAGAAGAGTCAAAATATCCTGAATTGTAAATATTGATCCCTCCTCTAAGCTTTTACTAAAGCTGTGTGTTATTTCAAAATCAATGTCGTAACACTTGAGTCATGAGATTATAGATGCACCAAAAACAGCAGGGGGAAAAAAAAAGATTAATAATAGTTTGCTCTTTTTCCATCCTGGAGTTTTACTTGCTCACAGTTATTTTTAGCAGGTTACTTTTATAAGCTCCTGGATTTTTTTCAAAGCCCACTGCATAACTTAGTGAGCATCCACAAATCTTAACAATAGCTTCCAAAAATTACAACATAAACAGTTTAACAGAGGGAACCTTGACTTCTCTTTCCTCTCTTACTGCCCAGCATAGCCTATTGGTACAGTGGCTCAAAATAGTATCCTCAATGAACAGGTATCTGTCACTATGATAACATCAAACACCATTCAGGGGGCAAGAAAGGATTAGGGAGGATGGGTACAATCAAAACACAACATACACATTTTTGGAAGTATCACAATGAAATCCATTAATTTATACAATTAATGATTTAATTTTAAAATCCATCATTCATATGGTAAAATGTGCTTTCAAATCTAAAAGTATCTATTTTCCATAAAATTAATATCTGAGGTCCAAAACATGTGAAATGGGAGGTGAAGTTATAAATACCAATCAAAAAACTATCACTTGGCAAGGCATGATGGCCCACATCTATAACCCCCAGCATTTAGGAGACTGACACAGGAGGATCATTGTGAGTTTGAGGCCAGCTTGGGCTACAAAGTAAGTTCAAGGCCAGTTTGAACTGCATAGTAAGACCTTGTCTCAAAAAGACAAAGACATAAAAAAAAAAAAAAAGTTAAACATAAGAGTTACTATAGAACCTGCATCTCCACTTCTGGGGATGTACTTATAAGAACTGAAAGCAGTTACTGGGGATTTGGCTCAGCAGCATAAGTGCCTCTCTGACAAGCATGAGGTCACTTCCCCAGTACCAAAAAAAAAAAAGAAAGAAAGAAAGCAAACACTCAAGTGACTCAAGTACAGGGAAACATATATTTCATACAGCACTATTCACAACAACCAAAATGCCCATCAACAAATGAACAGAGATGATCTAACTGTGGTATTATCCACACTGCAATATTATTCAGCCACAAAAAAGGAATGGAGTACTGCTATGTGTTTCTACAAAATGGTTAAACTTGGCATCATTTATGTTGTAACAGAAGCCAGAAACAAAAGGTCACATATACAAATCCATTTGTCAGGAACACCCAGAGCAAAACAGGTATCGTTATCCAGCCTGTAATGCCAACATTTGGGAGACTGAGGCAGAATTGCTCCAAATTTGAGGCCAGCCTGGCCTACATAGTGAGTTCAGGGGCAGCCTGAATTATACAGCAAGACCCTGTCTCAAAAAAAAAAAAAAAAAAAAAACACAACATACCCAGAGCGCCAAGAGTGGTACACACACCTGTAATCACAGCATGTGAAGCCAATGCCCAGGCAGGAGGACTAAAGCCAAAGCAAGATGATCACCACAGTGAGTTCAAGAAGGCCAGCTGAACTATAAAACCCTGTCTTAAAAAACAAAGCAAAACACCAGAGTAGACTGTCCATAGAAAAACTGGTTGCTAAGGCCTAGGGGAGAGGGAGATAGGAAATAACTGTTTAAAATAGATGGTGTCTTTTATTTTGGTTTGACAGAAATGTTTTTTACATTTTTTGTTAGTACGTCTCTCTTGGGGGGAAATCTGCACATGTACATAACACATCTTAATTCTTTTTCGTCCCCTTTCCTTCCCATTCCTCCTTGCTACCTCTAACTCCTGTCCTTCCCATCTGCAAAAGTACTCTGCCTCAAGAGAGAAGCTTGAGTCCATTGTAGAAAAATGGACCCACTTGAGACCACAATGTCAAGTGAAATAAATCAGACAAATAAGTTTAAGTGTTGCATGATTTCTTTTTTATGAAAAACTCAAAGTATAAATAAAGAGAAAAATAAAAGATAGGGAGTAGGGAGATCTTTTTCAAGTGAAAAGAAGAATAAGAGATGGAAGTTGAGCCAGGCATGATGGTCCAGTCCTGTAATCCCAGCACTCGGGAGGCTGAGGCAGGAGGATCATTGATGAGTTCCAGACCAGCCTGGGCTATAAAGTGAACTCAAGGCCAGCCTGAACTGCACTGTGAGATCCTGTCTCAAAAAGACCAAAAAAAAAAAAAAAAAAAAGGAAATGTTTTGGAATTACATACACACAAGTCACACAACACTGTGAATGTACTAAATGCTATTCAATTGTTCATTCTGAAGACTCATGTGAATTTACCTCAAACTGTTTAAAAATACATAAATAACAAAGCACCAGGGGCTGGGGATTTAGCTCAGTGGCATAAGCACCCACCTGGCAAGTGTAAGGTCATGAGTTCAATCCTCAGTACCACAAAAAAAAAAAAAAAAAAGCACGGAATTTTTAAAGCAATTCCAACCAACTGGAAATGGTGGACCACACCTGTAATTCTAGCACTATGGAAGGCTGAGGTAGGGGATCCTAAATTCAAGCCCATTCTGGCCAACTCAACAAGACACTGTCTCAAAACAAAAAACTTTAAAAAGGGTGGAGATGTAGCTCAGCCCTGGGTTCAATCCCCGTTAACAAAGTGAAGTGGAAGTAAAATAATTCCAGTTACTTTCTGACACCTACTGTGGGCCAGTAATACATAATGGCAGCTTCTCAGGAAAGCTTAAACCACCCTGTAAAGTAACACTGTTGCTCCAATTTACAAAAGGAAAATTGAAGGCTTGACTTAACAAGGATCTCAAAACCACTAAGTCATGAAGGACTATTTCATTATCTATTTTTTTTGTTTGCTTGTTTGTTTGTTGTCTTTTTGAGACAGGGTCTCCCTATGGGTTCAGGCTGGCCTTGGGCTCACTTTGTAGCCTAGGCTGGTCTCGAACTTGCAATGATCCTCCTGCCTCAGCCTCTTAAGTGCTGGGATTACAGACGTGTGCCACCACACCCGGCCCTATTACCTATGTTTTGATCTTTGTTGTTGTTGTTATTTTGAAATGAGGCCTCACTACTTTGTGAAGGCTGGCCAGAAATCCCTGGGCTTAGGTGATCCTTCTGTCTCAGCCTCCCAAGTAAGTACTCAGACTACAGGAATAGGCCACTGTGCCCAGCTTCTTCTGTGCCAAAGCAAATTCTTTTTCATCTCCCTGGTGGTTTTCAAACAAGACCCTCTGGTCGTTTGCAGGAAAGAATTTTAGGCACTACTTACACATAACTACTTGTGGCTTAAACATTCAGGGCTACTATAGCCCCTTACACCCAAAAGAGGGACTCCACACTAACAGTTTTGTTTACTGGGCTTCGCCATAGGATTCCCTTCAAAGATAAGGCTCCTCTGACCTCAGATGGAAGTCTGGAACAACTGGGGCTATTCCTTGCTGAAAACATTCAGAGTGAATGCAGAGAACATCCCCCTGGAATGGATGGAATTTAAACCAAACAGACAATACATAATTTGGGAACCTCCCAGCTCCACCACTCAAGATCAAATCCTTCCTGGCCCAGGGCAAGTGACATTCAGAGGTCACACATCTCTTTGTCTCACAGGAAACTTTTAGCTTTCTTACTATTGGGAGTTGGTTTGTTTTTTTAAGACAAGGTTTCACTATGTAGTGCAGGCCAGTCTTGAACACACTCTGTAGCCCAAGCTGACTTTAACTCTCCATCCTCCTGCTTCAGCACCCCTAGTGCTGGGATTACAGGTAGTAGCCAATACGCCAAAATTGACTCTTCATTCACTACTATTTTGCTACTGACTTCCAATTCTGTATTATGTTTGCTCTTATCTGTATTGTGATCTTGCTCTTATCTCTTACAAAACTGTACAATTCTTAAGAATAGGATTCATGCCTGATTCATCTTTGCATGGCCCAAGACTGGCCAGGCCCAAAATTTGATCATAAATTGGGTTAGGTAACTATTTGTTGCCACATGTGGTGCCACATGCCTGTAATCCCAGCAACTCAGGAAGATGTGGCAGGATCATCACCATGAGTTTAAGGCCAACCTAGTTTGCATAGTGAGTTCAAGGCCAACCTGAATTGCACTGTGAGACCCTGTCTAAAAAAAGCAAACAGAAAAGCTATTTGTCAAATGAATACATCAGTGAGTGAATGAAGGAAGGGAACAGGAGAGAAAGGAGAGAAGCTAAGAATAATGAACTGTCTGGCAAAAGGGTCATCAGCCTACATTACATGCCTGCTGCCTGGAACAGGTGTGCAGAGAAGAGGAATAAGAAAGTCGGTAGATGGCAATGATGGTGCATGCCTGCAATCTCAACCTAGGCTACACAGCAAATTCAAGGACAAACTGCAGTTTCAAGGACAGCCTGTGCTACACAGTGAGAGCCTAACTTGAAAAAAAACAAGCAAAGAACCAGCTGTGGTAGGTGCACAGCTGTAATCTCAACACTCTGGGAAGTTCAAGTATCATACTATTACCACAAACTTAAGCCCTACTTAAACAATTTAGTGACTCAAAATCTCTATTGACAGTGGGTGTGGTGGCTCACGCCTGTAATCCCAGCACTCTGAGGCTGAGGCAGGAGGATCATTGTGAGTTCGAGACCAGCCTACACTACAAAGTGAGCTCAAGGCCAGTCTGAACTGCATGGTGAGACCCGGTCTCAAAAAGACAAAAAAAAAAAAAAATAGATCTCTATTGACTTAGACTACCTCACTTAAAAAAAAATAGGCTAGGGGTGTGGCTTAGTATAAAAGCCCTTGGTTCCACCAAGGGACCACAAAATAAACGTATACATACATAAATTGCAAGCAAAAACAAAAAGTTGGCTATGGCTAAAGACAGACTGTGGCATGTGAATGTGACAGATGTAGTAAGAATCTACTGGAGGAGCGGAGGAGCAGCCAACAGTTATATACAGTGCATTGTACACACACACACACACACACACACAAATCTGCTGAATGTCTGAATCACTGGTAACAGTACGTAACCACTACAAGCTGGAGGAAAGGGTGGCTTAAAGACAAAAGTAACGAGTATTTCATCTTCCCACACATCAATCTTGTTCAACTTATAAGTCTAATTCAGCAGCAAACCCAAGCAGCCACTCAATAAATGTGAGTTGGATTGAATATTTAATTCCCTCTTTTTAGGTTAATACTAAGTTCTCTCCCACTACTCATTAACATAGTTTTCAATTCATAAGCTAATAATGTTTTCTAAGGATTTCTAAGAGGCTAAATCACCATGAAAATTATCATTTCAACTAACACATATTATATTAATTGGAAGTTTAATTTTTCATGTCATGCTCTCCTAGTTGACAATATCCTTGTTATGTCATTAAACTATAATTGTGTAAATCTGCTTCAACAAACAATAACTGAACCATCAATAAACTATTATGGTTTCCATAATCCCTAGCAAAGATTAGTTTCAACATCATCATCATAAATTAGTGGAGGCATGTCCCAAATCTCCTGGTGAAACCCAGGAATTAGGTTTGCATAGTCATTTCTGCATTTAAGTGCTCAATAGTTTCAGTCTGTAAAATTTAATCACGCTGTTAGGAACCTCACAGGAAATTTGATCTCTTGTAAAACAGAGGATTTTAAAGACAAGATGAAAAAGTCATTTGAAGTCAACAGGCCTTTGGAACCAGGTTACACTGATTAGTAATAATGATAATTAAGTACTTTCACCTAAGAAATAATCTACTAATTTGGAGTGGTTTTTTTTTTTGGCATTTGAAAATGTCTATAATCCAAATTCCTCCCTAATTACAAATTAGGTTTCAGCCAGTTCTTAATGACAAAGGCTGAGAACAATGCATTAAGAAAAAATGAATTTTTAAAGATTATTTTGGAAAAAAACAGACACATGCCTGTAATCCTAGCACTTGGAGGCTGAGGCAGGAGAACAAAGTTTGAAGCCAGCCTGGGTTACATAATGAGTTCAAGGCAGCCTGACCTACACAAGAAATTCCTTGTCTGGGAGTGAGGAGTAGATCTAAGAAAAATCAGATTTCAGGATGTTCTATTAAGATGTTCAAGCTAGATATCCAATACAATTAGGGTTCCCTTTTAAGAATCAAGAAAATTATGAATCTACTTTTAAAAATGAACACATGCATAAATTTTCAAGGGTTTACAAATCTTCTAAACCCATCCATGGACTACTGCTATTCACTTTAATATACAATAGGTACTTAATCCTTTTTTTTTTTTTTTTTTTGGTACTGGGGATCGAACTCACAAGTTGTGCTTGCAAGGCAGGCGCTTATGCCGCTGAGCTAAATCCCCAGCCCCACTTAATCCACTTTCACAAAAGATAGCTTTTGTACACTAGGGCACACTGCATTAGAAAGAAGGAAGATGGGGCTGGGGATGTAGCTCAGGAGTAGAGCACCTGCCTGGCAAGAGCCAGTCCCTGTATGCCATCTCCAGCACCAAAAGACCAAAAGAGGAAGAGGAAAAGGAAGTTTTTTCCTCTTTGGTTCTGAATATTGTCAAAAGGTAGGCTTCAGGAATCTTATTCAACAAGTAGGTGTGATATGATGGGAATTAGTGTCCACACATCCAGTTCCCACTTTGACAGCTACATAAATTTTGGGATGACTGAACATGTTACTAAATCAATTTAAGTCTCGTCTTTTTCATCTGTAAAAATGAGAACACATAACTGTAAGAGGAGTCATTTAGATAGGAAATATGAAAGAAGGATGGTGGCAGGCCCATAACAGGAACACAGTAAAATGCTAGCTCATAAAAGGGAAAGGGCAACAGTCAGCTGGAGACCTGTAAAATCTAATCTGGCTCAACTTCTGGCTATATGACCATTTTCTCCTAAGAGATGAGAAGTCAGCACCTGGCTCTTAGTTATAGCTGCAGAGAAGTAAAAATTCAAGAGAGAGAACAGAGGAAAGTGAAGAGAAGCAAAAACAGATTTATAATGGCAAGGCTGAGGTCAAGAACAGTGTATTTTACTCATATATCTTTTAAGGTCAACAAAGCTCTTAGGAGATAATACTGTATAGAAAAATATCTTCTTGACCTCAGGGTACGAAAAGACTCTTAAAATAAGACACAAAAAGCCCAAACCATAAAGAAAAGACCAATAAATTTGACTCAATTAAAATTAAGAACTTCTGTTCATTAAAAGACATCATAAAGCGAGCCAAAAAAGCAAGGCAGAAAAAGGAAGAGATCTGCAGCATACACACAGGACAAAGGACTTGTATTCACAGTAAATACAGAACTTCTAAATACCAATAAAACACACAAGGACCAATTAAAAATGTGTGTGGTGAGGGGTCTGAACCGGAACTTTAAGAATAAGGAAACACAAATGGCTAATAAACACATGAAAAAGCTGTTCAGCCTGACTACTAATCAGGTGAATGCTGGAGGGAGCACAACCTTGTACAAAACTTCGGAAAACAGTTCAACTGGTGGATACAATTGATGAAGAAAGCATACCTACCATGAGGATCCAAACCCAGACAAGTGGAGAACTAAGGATGTTGTAAATACAATGGGACAGGGTAATTACAATAAATGATCATCCTGCCTATGAACTAACAACTTCTTTCCTAGATGCACACCTTAGAGAAACTTGTACATGTGGGCCCCATATGCCATGGATGGGAATACTCAAAGCAGCTTTGTTCACTGTTACCCCAAACTGGGAACCACAATATACACTAGCAGTGGAATAGTGGAATAAAAATTATGGTATATTCTCTTTCTCTAGTCTGCTAGACAACACTTATCAGAAAATCATGTGTTGGGCTTAGGAAACACAAATCAGGGCACGATAGGTAAATATTCCTTTATCCCATTTTTCCCGTCCATGCAACACTTAATTAACCATTCTGCAAGCAAACACTGACCCATATAACACACACATTCCTACTTTCCATAACATTCTTTCCTTTTCTCTCGAAGCAAATGCACCAGCACTTATGTACGTGGAAAACCAGGTTAACTTCAAAAAACCACAGAATTGAGAACCAGATCACTTAAGTCTTGTTCTAATTGGCAAACAGAAGTCAGTAAGTTTCTCAAACACATTAAAATTATTTATCAGGAGCCCTGGGGGATTGGTCTAAAGCTGTAATCCTGGCACTCAAGAGACTGAGGCAGGAGAACCACTGCAAGGTTGAGGTCAGCCTGGGCTACAAAGTCAATTTCAAGGCCAGCCTGAACTGCACGTTGAAACCCAGTCTCGAAAGAAAAAAAAAAAAAAATTACTTTTCAAGCATCTGCTTTCCATTATTCACCCTGTTTACCTTTCATTCACATTACACCTCTCATCTGACAGATTCCAAACTGTACTGGCAAGAAATACATGAAATAAACACATGCTGTATGGGCAATGACATAATACGCACTCTAATCAGAGGCCCAGGTATGGCCAGTAAGCAAAACTTCTGACGACCAACCATCACCACCAGCCAGTCAACCAAAAAGCAGGTAGTCTAGGCTGGTCTTGAACTCATAGTGATCCTGCCTGTGTGCTGGCACTTCAGATGTGGGCTCAGGTAAGAATTTTATCCTTTCCGAAATATGTGATAGTCTGTTCTTTTTTGTTGTTTCAGTACTGTGACTGAACATAGGGCTTCACACATACTAGGTACATACTCTATAGTTAGCTACATCCCCATCACTGTTTAAGACAGGATCCAGGCTGGGTATGGTGACTCACACTTGTAATCCTGGCACTCACAAGGCTGAGGCAGGAGGATTGATGCAAGAGACCAGCCAGGGCTACACAGTGAGTTCAAGGCCAGCCTGAACCACATAGCAAGACCCTATCTCAAAAAGACCCAGAAAGGGTTTGGGGATATAGTGCCTGCCTGACAAGTGCAAGGTCGTGAGTTCAATCTGGTACAAAAAAAAAAAAAAAAAAGACAGGATTTCATTGAATTGCCTAAATAGTCTTAAACTTGGGATTCTGCTGCCTCTGCTTCTGAAGAGTAACTGAGATTACAGGCATGCATCACAGCACGCAGCCCTTTCCTTCTTAAAAGCCAAAAACAAGCCAGGCATGGTGGCACAAGCCTGTAATCCCAGCACCTGGGAGGCTGAGGCAGGAGGATCCCCAGGAGTTCAAGGCCAGCCTGAGCTACATAGCACATTCAAGGCCAGCCAACCTGAATTACAGAACAAGACCCTGTCTCAAAAAAACAAAACAAAAACTCAAATTCATTTTGGTACATGTGTAAGGAATTTATGAATAAGAAAAAAAAGAACATTTTATTTCAGGGCCATGCAAGAAAATCTAGGGTACAAAAGACAGGGGAGAAATGTATTTTTTAAAAAAAACTTTATTGCAACACCACAGAACAAACTATCCTCATGTCACTAATTCCCACTTGCTACCTCCACTCCTAAGCATTTATGCTCTTCAAGTACTATATACCTTGCCTTTCCTGGTACCTCTACCGCAAATACACTTCTTATTTGTCAGTTCACTTCTCCCATTTCCCTCATCTATAATCCTTTGTCACTTACCCCTTCATAATCTCTAATACTCTCACATCCCAACACTCTCACCCTAACCCATATTATCTAGCTTCTCCTGTCTTCATCCCTCATCCCCTACTCCCTTGCATTCTGCCCATACCAAAGTACCAGCAAATTAAAAAAAAATACAACGTCCTTCCCCAAGATAGCCTTGCCTTTTCCTGAAAAACTGGACACTCCTCCTCTACCTTCAAGACTCTTCAAGTTTCACTTGGCTAGGGACAACTATTTCCCGAATTCCTTGACCTCTACACACCGTGGAACACAGTTCATTGATTACCTTCCCCGGGACCTACGGTCCACTCCCGCCCACAGTCTCCACACCTGCAAATCACACACAGACCCCACCCCGCGCCCCTAGGAGATTTTCCGCTAACAAATATATTTTGCAAGTTAGATGCAGCCTCCTTGTCCTACACTTTTTATCTTAACATCACTTTTTAAAAACTCTCCCAAATGTAACCATTCCATCCTTCCAATTTTTAAAATGCTCATTACACCCCCTTTCTATTCCAATCTGCAGCTTCACCCAGACAGGTGTTTCCCATCATAGCAAGTGGCCCTGCACCACGGGTCAAGACTCTTCCTGACGCCAGCACCTATTCTGCAAAGCTTTCCCAGCCCAGGGAACATCCACCACACCCAAACCACCCTGGCTATGCCCCTAGACAACTCGTCTCCCCCTCACTTCACCTGTTCTCACAGCCCTCGACCCCAGGTCTACACCTCCAAAACAGCATCCTTCCCGGCTCCCTCTGCCACATCTCCTTCCACCCCTCCAGCGTCCCCTCCCTGCTACCCTTCGCCAGTCCTTCCCGAACCCTCGCCGGCCCCCCACCGCTCCAACCAGTCGCCTCCCTCTCTGGAATCCCCTCCCTGCCCCGCCTTCCAAC
>PVLA01017132.1:0-18375 GCA_004027455.1 Hydrochoerus hydrochaeris
TATTACAATTTCAAGATTCCTTCCATTTCACCTCAACCCTAAAATTTATCATTGAGAAGTAAATAGTGCTTCACTTTTCAGGATGGAGGATTTGTGCTTTAGAAGCATAGAGAAGTCATCTCAGAAAACAGTAAAGAGGGGGTCTGAGTCCCCATGAACCATGCGTTACATTTCATGCATTGTGTAAGTGATACTAGTACAGATGGAAGGAAAGGAATAGGAAAAACTGAAGTTCACAGGGAACAATAATTCTGCATACTTCTTGTGGAACACACACAGCAGAAGACAAAGATAATGGCACAAAACACCGAGTCATCCTCTTCTGCCCCAGAATTCCTGCAGATTGGAAGGGAATGAAGTTTCTACAGCACATAGTGGCAGGTTGTTTATAATCTGGATCTGCTGAATTCTGGTTCATTAATTTCAATGTGAGAATCAATAAATTCATTTCAAAAATAGTTCTAATAAACCAACCTCTCAGTCAGAAGAATATAAATGGTAACTTCTCCAGGGATTGCATACAGTGAATAGTAGTTTATAATATGAGTCTGCTCCATTCTGGCTCACTAATTTCAATGTGAGAATCAATAAAATGATTCCGAAGAACAATTTACATAAACAACAGCCAGAGCCACAAGAATAAAGGCTTGGAAATGAGATGCTCAATAAGTATGACTAACATAAATAGTAACTTCTTCAGGGATTGTGACAACTTCCCCTCCAATCTCTTTCGATTTTTTTCATACAGAGGAAGGACAGAGAATTCTAGTCAGTACAAAAAATTCAAACTTACAAGGAGCAGAGTTTGGAGTTACTCATAGATAAGAGTACCAGGCTGATAGCCAGGAAAAACCACATGTCCAAGGAGAAGTTTGGAATCAGTTCCATTGTCAATTTGCTTCTGCAATACTTTCCTCTTGAGTTTTTCAAAGCTCTGCAAACAGAGCTCCATTTGACTACTCAGCAGCAATTCAGTGAAAACAACTTGGAATATTTACATGTTGGAAAAGGAGGTTGGGACAGGACTGCAGCCAGGGAAAGTGCCACCTGTGCATCTCCTGGATCTGAGGGGATGTATGATTCCCTCTCTAGCTTGACACTTGGCCAACAATCATGCACACCCAGACTTTGTCCTCCACTGAGTTCATGTTAGGTAGAAAATAAATTTTAAATTCAATTCAGTCAGCATTATCACAAGACCAATAATTGTTTATTCTCAGAACTCAATGTAGCCATTGGCGTTAAATTTCTGCTAATTCCAATTACCTCAATGGCTGCTTATTCAAAAATGCATGAAATCCATCAAAACAAGCCACATTTATAGATACTTACACATGCAGTTTCCTCAGTCTATAATTTTCCTAGGACTCATAGAGGATTCCTAATCTTCCTTTGAACCTCGACTAGAGTAAAAAAAAAAAAAAATGATAGTCTTTCCTAACAAATCACTTCCAACAAATAAAATCGCTTTCTTGGCTTTCTAGAAAAGATGGTGGATCAATAAGCAGCAGGATACAAAACCTCCCCTGAGAGAGAGAACTCATGCCAGAATAAAATGTCCTGGAGAGGTATGAACAGAGGGATATGGATCCTCTCAACCCAGGAAGAAACTAAAGACAAAGAACTGGTCAAACACACAGTCTTGGGGCTAACATTGGAGAAGCTAATATTAGCGGCCATAGCGCTCTCGAGCTGCCTTAATACACACAGCCACTGCGACTGGTCAGAGCAGACTGAAACCACTGAAGCACCCAAAATAATGCTGCTTTGACTAGCCAATCACACTGAAGATGGAGGTCAGTGAGCCCAACAGAGAACAGAACCAGCGAGGGACCTGTATGAACTTGCAGTGAGTGCTTGGAATAAGACCCCACCCACAGGAAGGGGCAACCAAATGGGTGACATGTTGGAATTGGGCAGGAGGAGGCTGAACTAGGAATGACAGTGACTTCAGATGGTTGCTCCCTTCCCAGAGCAGATTGGTGGGATCTCCTTGGCCTGGGTCATGTCCCTAGCTGGGACCCAATAAGTGGTCCCAAACCCACTGCCTACACACAGCATACACTAACCCAGTGAAGGCCTACAAAAGTTGACTGTCCCAGTGGGAAGGGGCCAGCATATGCTGCCCCTGCTTGCACCTCAATGACCAAGAGCAAACTGGACAGGGTAGAAATCCCTCTCTAGCATGCTTTGGAAGAACCACTACCAACAGGGAAAGGGACTGGGGCCTCCACTATATACCTGCATGGAAGAAACGAAAAACGTGACAAGAGAAAGAAACAAGAAAAAGCCCCCAGCCCAAAACCCTGAGAACATTGATCCAGGAGCGGGAAATACAAAAGAGATTGAGGGCAGCAAACATGCAGCATAAGACATGGCATCAATGGACATTAAGAGATATCTTTGGGACCTCATAGACAAGCTCAAAACTGAAATATTAAATCAGGTAAAACAAGGTATGAGTAGATTAATAAGAGAAATGCTAAGCATGCCGCAAGAAGATACAGAGAGTATGGGACCTTCAATCCCAGAAGCTAGGTGCCCACTCATCCTCCTTAGGACACTGGACTAAATTCCATAGGTTCTGCGGGCTTGAGTGGACCATACCCAGTGACCTTCATTCAACCAGGGGAGTAAAGCCCACCCAAAGGGGAGCCACCCTGAGCCGCCACCATGAGATGAGTTACAGCTCAAACAGGCAGGCCTGGAAAAATTTGTGACCACTGATACTGGTGGCTGGGTGCCTGCCCAGCCACTTTAGGACACTGGACTAGGCTCCAGAGGTTCTGTGGCTTGAGTAGACCATGCCCAGTGACCTTTTGACCAGGAAAACCAGGCCCATCAAGCAAGGGGAGCCAAAGCCACATGAGTCCCTGTAGCAGAGGGCATAGGTGGTGATTTTCAACATATCTAGGTAAAGCTCTGGAACATCTCTGAAAACGTGGAAATACAGGAAAATGACAAAACTAAAGACCAAAATGCAATCTCAAACCTCCAGCCCATCCCAAGAAAGCCTAGGAGCCATGTACATAGAAGAAAATACTAGGTATACATCTGAAATCCCTGAAATGATATCAACTGAAATAAAGAAGCAAATACAGGAAGCTATGAGGGAACTCAAATCAGAAATATTCTCCGGGTAAAAGAAGAAATGATAAAAGTAGTGAAAGAAATACTGAATGCATCCAACAAAGACACAGCTAAAAAATTAGATGAACAAAGCAAAATGATAGAATCCCGGAATGAACAGTTTAAGAAACAAACAGAATACATGAAGCAGATTCAAAGAGATATACAGGAAATCAAAAACTCTATCAAAAGTTGCAAAAACTGCCTCAACAACAGTGACATAGAATCTCAGACCTGGAAGATAAGATTGCAGCTAGTAAAAAAGAAAGACCTTCTAAAAATAACATGAAATCAGGAAATAACAATATAACAGCTGCAAGATGATGCAAAGAAAAAACACATAATACTAATAGGGATAAATGAAAAAGAAACACAAATGCAAGAGGAACTCAAAAAAACGTGGGGGTAGCTATTCTGTTTGCAGACCATGTGAACTTCAGACCAAGAATGGTCTGAAGAGGTAAAGAAGGTCACTACATACCAGTTAGGGCAAAACTGTAAGACAAAGGGATAACAATCTTAAATATATATGCACCAAATTCCGGAGCACCCAAATACACAAAGCAAGTACTAACAGAAATGAAAAATCAAATAGGTAATAGCAGAATTATAACAGGAGAGGTTAATACACCATTGACACAAAGTGATAGTTCAACTACACAGAAAATCAACAAAGAAATAACAGAACTGTATCACAACTGTGAACAAATGGATTAGATAGACTTATACAGAATGTTCCATCCAAAAGCATCAGAATATACATTCTTCTCAGCCGTACATATGAGATTCTCTAAGATAGACCATATGCTAACCCACAGAGCATATTTAAGTAAAAGCATTGCAAAACAATTGAAATTATCCCAGGCATGTTACGTGATCATAGCATCATGAAACTGGAAATTAATGATGAAAGTAAAGGCAAAATTCCCACAAATACATGGAAATTAAATAATACACTTGAGCTATCAATGGGTCACAGAGGAAATTAAAGAAGAAATTAAACAATATCTACAAGCAAACAAAAATACCAATACAACTTACTGGAACCTGTAGGATGCAATGAAAGCAGTCCTCAGAGGAAAAATTTTTGCAGTGAATTCCCACATCAAGAACACAGAATCAACACAAATGAACAACCTGATACTACACCTCAAACATCTAGCAAAAGAAGAGCGATTCAAGCCTAAAGCCAAAAGAAAGGAGGAAATTATAAAGATCAGAGCAGAAATCAATGCAATATGGACTAAGAAAACAATTCAAAGAATCAATGATCAAAGCATTGATTCTTTCAAACAGTAATTAAAACTGATAAAGCCATAGCCAACCTTACCAAAAAAGGTAAGAAAACACTCAGATTCATGCAATAAGAGATGAAAAGGGCAAAATGACTACAGACCCTGTGGAAATACTGAAGATCATCAGTACCTACTTCAAAAACCTTTACTCTCATAGGTTTGATAATGCAGCAGAAGTGGACAGATTCCTAGAAACATATGAACCACCAAAGCTGGATCAAGAAGATGTAAAACTATTGATTAACCTAATTTCTATTAATGAAATTAAAAATGTAATCAAGTCCTTGCCAACAAGAAGAACCCTGGCCCAGACGGATTCACTGCAGAATTCTTCAAGAAGTACAAAGAAGACTTAATGCTGACACTCTTCAAACTGTTCAATGAAATCAAAAGGGAAGCAATTCATACTAACACATTACTGGAAGCAAATATTACTCTATTAACAAAACCCAAACAATGAAGAAAGACCCAACCAAAAAAGAGAACTATAGGCTAATCTCCCTAAAGAACATAGAGGCAAAAATTCTCAATAAAATACTGGCAAACAGAATGCAGAAAATCATCAAGAAGATTATACACCATGACCAAGTGGGATTCAGCTCAGGAATGCAAGGATGGTTCAAGATACACAAACCTACAAATGTAATCACCATATCAATAGAGCCTAAAATAAGAGTCATGTGATCATTTCTATAGGTGCAGAAAAAGCTTCTGATAAAGTCCAACACTTATTCATAAGAGAAGTGGAATAGATGGTCTTTACCTCAATATGATAAAAGATGTGTATGACAAACCAACAACCAGCATCATATTAAATGGCAAAAAACTGAAAGCCTTTACTCTAAAATCAGGCACAAGACAAAGATGTCTATTATCACCACTCCTATTCAATATAGTACTGGAAATACTAGCCAGAGATCTTAGACAAGAGAGAGAAATAAAAAGAGCAAGGATAGGAAATGAAGAAGTTAAATTATTTGCAGATGACATGATACTCTACATAGAACACCCCCAAAGCTCCACTGAAAGACTCCTAGGTATAATAAATGAACTCAGTAATATAGCTGGATACAAAGCCAACACGCAAAAATCAATATCATTCCTATACACTAACATCAAAACCACTGAGAAAGAAATAGGAAAAGACACACCCTTTACAATAGCATCCAAAAAAATGAAATAACCAGCAATCAATCTAACAAAAGAAGCAAAAGATGTATTCAGGGAAAATTATAATACACTGAGAAAAGAAACCTAAAAGGACCTCAGAAAATGGAAAGACATCCCTTGTTCACCAATAGGAAGAATAAAACATTGTGAAAATAACCATTCTCCAAAATTGTTATGCAGATTTATTCTAATCCCAATCACAATAATACAAACATACCTCATATATCTAGAGAAATCACTCCTAAAATTCATCTGGAACCAGAAGATACCTAGAACATCAAAGGCAATTCTAAGGAACAAAGGCAAGGCAGGAGGTATCACAACCATGTGCTGGAATAAAACAGACCTGAAGATCAATAGAAAAGATTAGAAGATACAACTATAACTACAAACTCAGCCATCTTATCTTTGATATAGGGACCAAAGATGTTCACTGGAAGAAAGGCAGTCTCTTTAATAAATGGTGCAGGAAAAATTGGTTCTCCATCTGCTGACAACTAAAACTAGACCCATGCCTATCACCATGTACTAAACTAAACTCTAAATCAATCAAAGATCTAAATATTAAAACAGAAACACTAAATCTTCTGGAAACAAAGTAGGTAGAAATCTTGAAGTCATGGGGGGCTAGGTAAAAAATTCATTCACAAGAATCAAACCACAGGAGAAATACTTCACAGAATCACTTAAATGGAATAACTGAAATCACATCCTATTAAAGAGTTTTTGCCTGTCAAAAGAAATCTCCAGCATAGTGAAAATAAAACTCACAAATCAGAAAAATATCTTGGTGAACTTTCCCTCAGACAAAAGACTTCTGTCTAGAACACATAAAGAATTTTTAAAAATCAGACTCCTGAAATTCAAAGACCCAATCCAAAAATGTGCATCTGAATGAATACACAGTTCTCAGCTGAAGAAATACAAATGGCAAAGAAGTACATGAAAAATTTTTCAGCATCAATAGTCATTAGAAAAATGCAAAGTAAAACCACACTGAGACTCCATCTCACTCCAGAAAGAATGGCCAGGATCAAGAAAACTACCAACAGCGAATGCTGGAAAGGCTGGGGGGAAAAAGGAACACTTCTGCACTGTCAGTTGGAATGCGGACTGGTGCAACCACTGTGGAGGTTCCTCAAAAAGCTGGGATTCAATGTCTCATTTGATCCAGTTATTCCAATTCTGGGCATATTCCCAGAAGAACTGAAACATCATATCACAGTGATATATGTTTATAGCAGTACAATTTGTAATAGCCAAATCTTGGAAATAACCTAAATGCCCATCAACTGAGGAATGGATAAAAAAGATGTGGTATTTTTATACAATGGAGTACTACTCACCTGTAAAGAATGATCACATTGAGATATTTCTTCCAGTAAATAAATGGATGTCATTTGAGATTATACTCCAACGTGAAATAAATAAAACTCACATGTGTAAATTCCACATACTCTCCCTAGGGTAAGAAATGGTTAGAGTACATAAGACACAAAAACCTCAATAAATACAGTGAAAGGATAAGAATCTGTTCAAACATCAAAAAATAATATCTTAGGGAAAAGAAGGAAAAAGGAAAAGGAAAAGGAAAAGAAGGGTAAAGAAAACATGTCCAAAGTTAATTAAAAACACTTAGGATGGCTAAGATGATTGTGATAAAAATTCGATAAGTTCATTGAACAAAACAGTTAACATTCATAAAATTAGAACAATTGTGCATGTTAGTGTATGATGACCCAAGGAATTCTTGAAGGTCATTATGCAAAATAACAACCCTGGTTATGCTCCTACTGCCTTGTTTTGAAGGCCTATATTGTCAGTGTTTTTTTTGGCTCTTTACTACTGTTATTTATTTGTCTTTTCTGTTTCATGTTTTTCTAGGAATTTTCTTTGTTTTCTTTGCTTTTGTTTTTCCCTCTAATACAGAAAGGATAGGTATACATGTAGAGACCTGTATATGTGCAGAACTTCTCCTAAACAGTTCATGAGAATTCATTATTTAATGAACAGCTACTTTGAAGGAAAAAAGGATTATGTTACCCATTACTGATTCTATATCATAATGCTGTGAAATCCAGTAATGCCATTATTCTTTGTTCAGAGTGATTTCAGTCCATTTTGAATTGTTTAATTTTAACATACAAGGAGGTATAAACAGCTACTTTGAAGAGAATGAGAAATATTATGGCAGCCCTATTGTCTGGTTTTAAATGTCTATAATGCTTTCATTCTCTGTTCTGATCAGTTTAATACTATTTTGTTTTCTATGAATTCATCATGTGTTAAGATATGGACAACTATTTAGAAGAAACCAAAAGTAATTATGCTAGCCAGTGATGATCTCCTGTTGTCTTTCTTTGAAATCTATGTCACTTACTTTGCATTCTTCTGATCGACTTTGTTCTGTTTTGTTATGTTTAGTTTTATTCTCCTTAACATAAAATTTTAAAAAAGAATCATACAAATAAAAAAGAACTTTTCTTCATCTATTGAAATGATCATGTAATTCTTCTCTTTGGCTTTATTGATATGTTATGTTACACTTATTGATTCGTGTATGCTGAACCAACCCTGAATTTCTGAGATGAGTCTCACTTGTTCTTGGGGTATAATGTTCTTGATAACTTGCTGCATTCTGTTTACCAGTATTTTATTGAGGATTTTTGCATCTATGTTCACTAGGAAGACTGACCTATAGTTCTCTTTTTTGGTTGAGCCTTTCTCTTGTTTTGGTCTGAGGGTAATACTTGCTTCCAAGAATAACTTAGGGACAATTGTTTCCCTTTCAAATTCATTGAAGAGTTTGAGGAGTGTTGACATTAAGTCTTCCTTGATTTTCTTGTAGAATTCAGCTTTGGGTCCATCAGGACCTGGGCCTTTCTTTGTTGGTAAGGTTCTAATTACATTTTCAATTTCATTCACTTGTATTGGGTTATTCAGCAATTTTAATTCTTCTTGATACAGCCTTGGTAATTTGTATGTTTCTAGAAATCTGAAGATTTCTTCTTGTTATCAAATCTATGAGAGTAAAGGTTTCCAAAGTAGGAATTGATGAGCTTCTATATTTCTGTAGGGCCTGTAGTGACTTTGCTCTCTTCATTCCTTCTTTTATGAGTTTGGGTCTTTCTTTTCTTTTTAAAATAAGGTTGGCTAAGAGCTTATCAATTTTATTTAAGCTTTGAAAGAACTAACTCTATGATTTGTTACTTCTTTGTATTGTTTTCTTAATGTCAATTTCATGAATATATGCTCTGACCTTTGTAATTTCCTGCCTTCTTTTGGCTTTGGCTTGACTTGCTTTACTTGATTACCATACTATATCCTGTTATTTTCAGGATTAATATCTGTGCCCTCGAATCTATTACAGGCAGAATGACTGAAACAGAATATAATACATCTAAGCAGAGTAGTGTGAGTAATGTGGGTTTTAAATCCTGGTGCACTATTAACAATATAGCATGGCAAGGCCATCTATGTTAGAGTTTCTAGTTATCCTTCTCTGGCTCATTTCTGCCATGCTATTTTCCTGCCTTTGTTTGTCTACTTTTCTCCTTCATTCTACTGCCTGCCCTACTCATTGAGGCCTTTCTGCCACTGTTCCTAAAATCCTGGTATTTTTTTTCTCTCTCTCTTCAATAAACCTCAGTATTCTCCATAGGGTTGGATTGGTGGTCACAAACTCCCCCAGTTCCACTTTGTCATGGAAGCATCTTGTTTCTCCATAAAATTCTTCTGACAGTTTTGCAGGGTACATCAATCTGGGCTGGAGGTTATTCTATTTCATGACTTTGCATACTTCACCCCAAGCTCCTCTTAATATGATGGTCTGTGTTGAGAAGTCAGCCGTGATTCTGATGGGCTTACTTTATAGGTAATCTGTTTCTTTTCTCTGATGGCTTTTAATATTCTGTTTTTATATTGAATTTCTGGCATCTTGATTTTTATATGTCTGGGTATAGATCTGTTTTGGTTGTAGGTGGCTGGGTTTCTGTATGCATCACACAACTGAATGTCGTTTTCTTTTCCCATGCTTTGGAAGTTTTCCTTAATTATTTCTGTGAATAGCCTTTGCAATTCACCTTTATGTATTCCTGCTTCTTAGTTCACATTTCTTATTCTTAAATTATAGATTCTCTTGTCATCTTCTAGCCATTGTATTGTTACTGCCTGTTTCCTTGTTATTTTTAAGAGATCTTTCCTTTCATCATCACACACTGCCAACATGTCTTCAAGTTTTGATAGTCTGTCCTTAGTTTCTTTTAAGGAGTTTTGCCAGCGTTCAATGGAGTTTTTATTTTCCTGATAGTCTCTTCATGTACTCTATATTTTCTTTATATTCTTTATCAAATGATTTATGTCTTTATCAAATCTGCTTCATGTATTCTATATTTTCTTTTTATTCTTTATCGAATGTTTCTCTCCTGTTTGTGTTCCTCCCTTCTTCTGTCTGTACCATCCTGAGAGATGCTTCCTGAGAGCATTTCTTTTATTACTCTACTCATATCCTGGTTTACCTGATTTAATATTTTAGTTTTGAGCTTGTCTACAAGGTCCCAAAGATATCTGTTAATGTCCATTGAAGCCATGTCTGATGTTGTGTGTTTGCTGCCCTCAGTCTCCCTTGTTTTTCCTTCTCCTGGTTCAGTGTTCTCAGGGTTCTGGGTGGCTGTAGGTCCCAGCCCCCTTCCCTGTTGGCCATGGATCCTCCACAGCACACTGGTGAGGGACCTCTGCCTTCTCCTTCCTGCCCCTCCCCACCGGGCCAACCAAACTTCAGTGGCCTTTCATCCAGTTAGTGCTTGCTAGGTGCAGGGAATTTATTTGGGATGGCTCATTGGGTCCTGGCCAGGGGCACAGCCCAGTCCAAGCAAATCCCATGAATCTGCTCTGGGGAGGGAGCAACCAACTGAAGCCACTGTCTCTCCCAGTTCAGGCTCCTCCTGCCTGATTCCAACATGTCACCCTCTTGTTCGAACCCTTCCCATGGTTTAGGTCTCACTCCCAACACTGACCATGTATCAATGAAAATTTATGCTTTGATTTTGTAAATTTAACAACTATTGTTAACAATATGTAATGTATCAACTAGCAATTTTATGATGTTAAATTTTTTTGAACTCTGTATTCTACTTTTCTTCTTGTTTTATCTATTTTGCCTTTTAAAATTTTTTTCTTTCTCTTTTAAAATAAAAAAAATTTTTAAAATTTTTTAAAAAAGAGAAAAGTCAGAAAAGAACTAAAAACAAAAGACATAAACAATAATGGCACATTCAAAACAATAATAATATGTTTTCAAAACAGAATGAAAAAAATTTAACAATGGTTGTTACATTGTATATTGTTCTCTTTTTTCAAAGAAAGAAAAGGGAATTTAAAAATAGAAAAACAGAAAAGAAGGGTAGAATAATGCCAAATTAAAAAAGTTATCATGATAGAATTGCTAATTGATACATTACTCATTGTCATCCTAAAATATAGTTGCCAAAGTCACAAAATCAGAGCATAATTAGTGGCTAGACACTCAAACATTGACAGTGCAAAACCTTCTGTTCAATGTTCCAACAGAAATTCAGTAATATTGTTATCTATCTTACACACTATACATATGATTATACACTTTAGAACACTTTCCTTCCTTTTGCTTTCACAATATCTATTATACCTTTGGAGTCCCATTATTCTGTCAGGTTTTATTATTTTTTACACTGAGAGACAATGTGATATTTACTCACATGAGTCTTCCTCATTACACTAATGAGGATATTTTCAAGTTGCCTTCAATTACCTATAAAAACCTCAAGATCATCCTTTTCTACAGCTGAGAAATATTCCATTGTATAAAAATACATTTGTTTCATCCACTGTGAAGTTGATGGGCATTTTGCTTGTTTCCAAGATTTAGCTATTACAAATTATGCTGCTATGAAAATGGGTGTACATGTGTCACTGTGACATGACTATTTCAATTTTTTGGGAAAATATAGAGGTGGGGAATAGGTGGATTGAATGGAACTTCCAACTCTAGTTTTTAAGGAATCTTCATACTGATTTCCACAGTGGTTGACAAGTCTGCACTCCCACCAACACTGAGAAATCTAGCGTCTGGGATGACCAGGATGGGAGAGATTTGGAGTCACCCAGAGCCAAGAGGCAGGATCCAGTGTCCAAGAAAAGAAACACCAAGAGATCATGGAGTTTCATAAGTTCAGGGACTCACCAGGGGTTTCCCAGGGTCACCCAGGTATCTGGGGTCAAGATTATCTGGAGAGGAGGAAGACAAGATGGCCAATCAGTGAGCAACAGAATAGAAAGCCTTCAGGGAGAAACAACTCATACACCAGAATAAAACACCCTGGAGAGACCCAGACAGAGGTAGATGCATCCTCTTGACACAGGAAGGAATTAAAACATAAAAAAGCTTGTCAAATTCATCAGGACTACAACAGAAACAGCTAAAAACTAAAGGGACACAGCATTTTCATGGTGACCCACCAAGTGTGCACCAGCTTGAATCTGCACCGGCTGGCAGAGCCACCCAAACTCATTCCCACCACCACTCACAGGAAGAACAGCAGCGCTGAAGTCAGGGGTTTGTGAGCCCAACAGCAATACAGATCATCAACACCTATTTCAAAAACCTCTACTCTCATAGGTTCAATAACACAGAAGAAATGGACAGATTCCCAGAAACATATGAATCACCAAATCTGGATCAAGAAGATGTAAAACTGCTGAAAAACCCAATTTCTATTAATGAAACTGAAAATGTAATCAAGTCCCTACCAAAAAAGAAGAGCCCAGGCCCAGATAGATTCATTGCAGAATTCTACATGAAATACAAAGAAGACTTAATGCCAACACATCTCAAACTCTTCAATGAAATTGAAAGGGAAGCAATTCTCCCTAATTCATTCCTGGGAGAAAATATCACTCTAGTACCAAAAGCTGAGAAAGACCCAACTAAAAAAGAGAACTACAGACCAATCTCCCTAATGAACATAAATGCAAAAATTTTCAATAAAAGATTGGCAAACAGGATGCAGCAAATGATCAAGAAGATTATACACCATGACCAAGTGGGATTTATCCCAGGCATTCAGGGATGTTTCAACATATGGAAATCAATAATGTAATCCACCATATCAATAGAGCCAAAATTAAGAATCACATGATCATTTCTATAGATACAGAAAAAAATTTTTGATAAGATCCAACACCCATTCATGATAAGAACCTTACAGAGAGTTGGAATAGATGGTCTTTAACTCAATATGATAAAGGCCATCTATGAAAATCCAATGGCCAGTGTCATATTAAATGACCAAAAGCTGAAAGCCTTTGCCTTGAAATTAGGGACGAGACAAGGATGTCCCTTATCACTGCTCCTCTTCAACATAGTACTGGAAATACTAGTCAGAGAAATAAGACAACAGAGAAATAAAGGCAGTAAAGATAGGAAAAGAAGAAGTCAATTTATTATTATTTGCAGATGATATGATACTCTACATAGAAGACCCCCAAAACTCTGCTGAAAAACTCCTAGATATAATAAATAAATTCACCAATGTGGCTGGATACAAAGTCAATACTCAAAAATCAATAGCATTTTTATACACTAACAACAAAATCACCAAGAGAGAAAAAAGAGAAGCCACATTCTTCACACTAACATCAAAAAAATAAAATACTCAGGAATTAATCTAATGAAAGATGTAAAAGAGTTGTACAGAGAAAATTATAATACCCTGAAAAGAGAAATTGAAGATGAACTCAGTAAATGGAAAGACATCCCTTGTTGATGGATAGAAAGGGTAAATATTGTGGAAATGGCCATTCTCCTAAAATTGTTATACAGATTCAATGCAATCCCAATGAAAATACCACTAACATACCTAATAGAGCTAGAGAAATCACTCCTAAAATTCATCTGGAACCAGAAGAGACCTAGAATAGCAAAGGCAATTCTAAGCAGCAAAGCCAAGACAGGAGGCATCACAATCCCTGAATTTAAGTTGCGCTACAAAGCTACCATAATAAAATCAACATAGTACTAGAATAGAAACAGACCTGAAGATCAATAGAATAGACTAGAAGATACAGCTATGAACATACTCAGCCACCTTATCTTTGACAAAGTGTCCAAGTATGTTCACTGAAAGAATGATAGTGTCTTTAATAAATGGTGTTGGAAAAATGTCTATCCATATGCTAAAAACTAAACTTAGACCCATGCCTATCACTATGTACTAAACTAAAATCTGAATGCATCAAAGATCAAAATATTAAAACAGAAACATTAAATCTGTTGGAAGACAAAGTAGGTAAAAATTTGAAGACATAAGGGTAGGGAGAAAATTCATAAACAAGAACCAAACAGCATGGGAAATACTTCTCAGAATCAATAACTGGGATCATGTCTTATTAAAGAGTTTTTGCATGTCAAAATAAATCTCTAGCAGAGTGATAAGAAAACTCACAAACTGGGAAAAAAATCCTAGTGAACTGTCCCTCAGACAAAGGACTTCTGTCTAGAACTTATAAAGAATTTTAAAAAATCATACCCCTAAATTCAAAGACATAATCCAAAAATAGGCATCCAAGATGGGAAATACAGTTTTTAAGATGAAGAAATATGAATGGCAAATAAACACATTAAAAAATATTCATCATCCTTGGTCATTAGAGAAATGCAAATTAAAGCCACACTGAGATTCCATCTCACTCCAGAAAGAATGGACAGAATCAACATAACTACCAACAATAAATGCTGGAGAGGCTGAGGGGAAAAAGGAACTGTTCTGCGTTGTTGGTGGGAGTGCAGACTGGTGCAAACAATGGGGAGGTCAATCTGGAGATTCCTCAAAAAGCTGGGATTTGAGGTCCCATTCAACCCAGCTATTCCACTCTTAGACATCTTTCCAGAAGAAATGGAAACATCTTACTCCAGTGATATATGTGCACCCATATTTATAGAGGCACAATTTGTAATAGCCAGATCTTGGAAACAACCTAAGTGCCCATCAACTGAGGAATGGATAAAAAGTTCTTGTAGCTTTACACAACAGAGTACTACTCAGCTATAAAGAATAATCACATTGTGGATTTGCAAGATGGCCGACTGAGTGGTGGCATGATAAAAGAGCCTCTCTGAGAAAAATAAAATAAAATAAAATAAAAACAATTCAGATCCTGGAATCTGGCAACATGGAGAAAGCCAAACAAAAGGAGAGGAATTCTCATGATCCAGGAAGAAACTGAGGAAAAAAAAAAAAGAAAAGAAAAAAGAAGAAGAAGCATGGAGAGAGGGCTGGATCTGGGCAAGCCCCAGTCACTGTATTGGCATGTCTTCAAGTCAGGTGACTCACGATTGAACTAAGATCACAGCCCTGCTGAAAGCAGGGGTTGGTGAGCTGCAGACCCTCGGCTGGAGGAGGCACAGTGACTGGGACTGGAAACAGACAGTCAAGCTGCCTGAACTTTGGTGAGTGATGGGAGCTGGATTCCGCAGATTGGGAGGACTAGCTGGACAACATTTTGGAGTTGGGCAGGGCCAGCTTGAATCAAAACCCAAGGTGGTGTCTGCCGATGACTCCTAGTCCAAAGCAGATTGCTGGGATCTGCTCGGGCTGGGCCACGCCCCTGGTTGAAACCCAGTAGCTGGGGACAAGGCTTTTCTGGGCCAGTGGCATCCCCAGGGAACATACAAACTTGTTGAAGCATAAACTGGTTGACAGGAGTAGGGGGAGGAGCCAGCTCTCAGCATGAAACTCACAGATCCACAGCAGACTAGGGGCAGTACTTCCCTAGCAAGTGTGCTGCAGAAAAACTGTAAACAATAGGAAAGGCCCAGAGACCTGCACCACCCACCTGTCTGAAGGGGGACAGAAATATGACAAGACAGAGAAAGAGCAAAAGGTCCCTAACTGTGTAACCAGGGAAAATAAGTCCAACAGAAGTAAAGGCAGAGGAGGTTGAGAGCAGTAAACCTGTAATGTCAGAGACAGCCTCATTGGAAATAAAGAAATACATCCATGACCTCATCGTCAAATTTAAATCTGAAATTCTAACTCAGGTGAAGAAATATATAAGATGATTAATGAAAGAAGTCCTGGGTAATCCTCAAGTAGACACAAATGAAAGAATAGAGGAACCCAGAGAAAGGAGAGAAGCCTTTGATGAAGAATATAAACAAAATCTAGAAAATATTAAACAGATCCAAAGAGAATATTGGGAAATTAAAAACTCTATTGAAAGCTGGCAAAACCTTTTAACAGAAACTAAAGACAAACTGTCAAAACTTGAAGATAGATTTGCAAAGTATGATCGTGAAAGGAAGGATCTCTTAAAAATAACAAGGAACCAGGAAGAAATGATACAAAAGGCTAGAAGATGACAAGAGGATTTATAACCTAAGAACAAAGTATGTGAATGAGGATGCAGCAACCAATACAAATGAAATAAAAAGTCTCTTCACAGAAATAATTAAGGAAAACTTCCCAAACATAGGTAACAGAAGTGAAGTTCAGATAAATGAGGTATACAGAACTCCAGCCAGCTACAACCAAAACAGATCTACACCCAGACATATAAGAATCAGGATCCCAGAAATCCATCACAAGGACAGAATATTAAAAGTGGTCAGAGAAAAGAAACAAATTACTTATAAAGGAAAACTCATCAAAATCACAGCAGACTTCTCAATGCAAACCATCAAATCAAGAAGAGCTTGGAGTGAAATATTCCAAGCCCTGAAAGAAAATAACCTCCAACCCGAATGATGTACCCTGCAAATCTGTCTCTCAAAATTAATGGAGAGACAAGATATCTCCATGAGAAAGAGGAACTGGGGGAGTTTGTGACCACCAATCCAACCCTGCAAGGACTACTGAAGGACATTCTAGACAGAAAGAGAAGAAAATCACCAGAGTTCCAGGAATAATGGCAGAAAGGCTTCAAAGAAAGGGGCAGACAGTGGAATGAAGGAGAAAAGTAAACAAACAATGACAGAAAAATAGCATGGCAGAGATAAGACAGAGAAGATTGGTTCTATCGCTGTTTTATCTTGATTGATTTCATTTGAATCTGATATACTTGAGAGTGTCGAGTCTGAAAGTATGGGCAACTACTCTGAAGATGACAAGATTCAATAGGATACCCATTCTGGCTTGATTGTTAACTGCCTTTGAAGTCCTATTATGTCTCCAATGTTTAGATTTTATTAATAGTGTAATGCAAGGCTAAGTTTAAACTATATTTGATGATATAGGCAATTTTATTGAAAATAACATGAGACATCATATTGACTACCATAGATCACCTAGTGTTGTGTTTTTGTATGTTCTTTTCATTTTGTGTTTCTCTAGGAATTTGTATTGTTGACTTGTTTTGATTTGTTCCTCCCTCTAATACAGAAAGGCTGGGTATTTGTGTAGGGACTTATCCATGTGTAGAACTTCTAACAGTTTACAAAAATGGATTACAGTTATTGTAAAGAAAAATAGGGAAAGAGTATTGTAAAGGATATAACTGCATGTATGTTTGAGTGTGTGGAATTAATAACCATGTTGCTAAAGTTTTAGTTGGATGGATGAACAAAACTAACTGCAGTCTGTCTTTTTGAATGTTTGGATGTCCACTTTGTGGGCTTTACTTTTGTAACTTGAACAACTGCATCTAAGATGAATGTATGTAATTATCAACGAGTGATTTCTTACTGGTTACTATTTTTGTTTTTTTGTTTTGTTTTGTTTTTGAGATTTTGTATTGTTTCTACCCTCTTTCTGTTTCAATTTTTTTCTTTAAATAAAAAACTTCAAAGAAAGAATGATCACATTGATATATTTATAAAGAAATGGATGCAACTTGAGACCATATTCATAAAGGAAATAAATCAAATACACATGTATAAATACTGTATAATGTCCCTAGTTTAAGAAAAGGGAAGTGTACATAATATTCTTTGGTAATCATGCTTCCACATTATATTGCTTTGAAGACATGTAATGTTTTCATTGATTGGTTAGAATGTTTTTATTCTGTTTTGTTTGACTTTATTATGAATAGTTACTTTGAAGAAAACAAGACATTATGGCAGCCACTGCTGATTTAATATCATCTTGCTCTGAAATCTTAACATGCTTTCATTCTTCTATTACCATTGGTTCTATCACATTGTGTCTTACTGAATTTTAATACATGTAATAATATAAATAAATTTTTTATGGAAATGATATATTATAGTAGCCATTGTTCATTTTCTGGTATTCAGAATGCCTTGTAGGGCTGGGGATTTAACTCAGCAGCATAAGCACTTGCCTTGCAAGCACATGGTCATGAGTTTGATCCCTGGTACTGATAAAAGAAATTCACAGAGTCCTTGTCATAGTTTCATTTTGTTGAATGCTTTTATTCTATTTTGTTCTGTTTGATATTATTGTTTGTGAAACTGTGCTCAACTATTTCAAAGAAAGAGATGTTATGGCAGCTACTATTGATATCCAATTGTCTTGTTGTGAAGTGCTGTGTTGCTTGTATTATTGTGTCTTCTGTTCTGATCTGCATTGTTCTGTCCTCTTTTGTTTTATTCTCTGTAAAATAAAATTTTTTTACAAAAGAACGAACACATTTAACCTTTGTCCCATAATCATTTGTCTGTTTGTTTTACTAGAATGTTGGTGGCAGTGGTGGTGCAGAGGCAAAGCAGCTCTCCAGCCACCACAGAATCTATTCTTTTGGACAAATATGCTACTGGGCACTTCCAGGACACTAGAATTTGAAT
>PVLA01017133.1:0-18451 GCA_004027455.1 Hydrochoerus hydrochaeris
AATCAAGAGCCCATATATTCAGCAAAAGAATAGAATATTAAAAACTACTAGAGAAAAGAAAAGATCACTATAAAGGAAAGCCTGTCAGAATCACAGCAGACTTCTCAACATAAACCAAGTCAAGAAGAGCATATAGTGAAGTATTTCAAGTACTGAAAGAAAACAACTTCCAACCCAGATTGATGTACCCTGCAAAACTCTCTTTCAAAATCAGTGGAAAAAAATAAGATAGTTAAACCATAAAGGACTGAAGAACTTTATGACCACCCAACCAATCCTACAAAGAGTACTGAAAAACATTCTAGAAAGAGAAAAATGACCAAAATTCCCAGAACAATGACAGAAAGAAACTAACAAGCAGGACAAGCAATTAAATGGAGGAGAAAAGTATGAAACCAACAGCAGAAAGACAACATGACAAAGAGAAGCCAATACATATCAGTTATAACCATTAATATAAATGGTCTCAATTCACCAATCAAAAGCAACCAACTTGCAGAGTGGATCAAGCAACATTATCCAACAATATGTTGTATACAAGAAACATATTTAACTCAAAAGGAAATTCATAGACTGAAAGTCTCAGGATAAAAAACCATACACAACACAACAGAACTCAGAAAAAAGCATGGGTAGTGATTGTTTGCAGACAGTGAGAGCTTAAAATCAAGAATAATCAAAAGAGATAAAGATCATTACATACTTATTAGGGAAAACCTGGAAGAGATAACAATCATAAATATATATGCCCAAATAAGGGAGCATCTACCTACATAAAATAAATACCAATAGATGTGAAAAATCAAATAAGCAATAACAAAATTGTAACAGGAGACCTTAACACCCCATTGTCACAAAGAGGTCAACTAGGCAAAAAATAACATAACTGAATCAAACTTGTGAACAAAAGGACTTTGTAGACGAGCACACCCAACAATATCAGAATACACATTCTCAGCTGCACATGGCACATTGTCTAAAATAGACCATATGCTAGCCCATATAACATGCTTAAGTAAATGCAAAGAAATTGAAATTACACCATGTGTATTATCTCACCATAGTACAATGAAATTGGAAAGTAATGACAAATTGCAAAAGCTCCATAAATATATGGAAATTAAATACAGCTCTACTCAACAACCAATGGGTCACAGAGGAAATTAAAGGAGTTAATATCTACAAGCAAATGAAAATGTAAATACAACTTACCAGAACCTGTGGACACATTGAAAGAAGTCCTCAGAGTGAAATTTATAGTGGTGAATTCTCATAACAAGAAAATAGAATGAGCTCAAATAACCTAATGGTATACCTCAAACTTACAGAAAAAGATCAACAAATCAAATCCAAAGCCCAAAGAACAGAGGAAATTATAAAGATCAGAGCAGAAATTAACACAACTGAGACTAAGAAAACAATACAAAGAATTAATGAATGGAAAAGTTGGCTCTATGAAAGAAAAAATAAATTGATAAAAACCCTAGCCAACCTTATAAAAAAAGGAAACAAAAATTCAATTTCATGCAGTAAGGTATGAAAAGAGTGAAATCATTACAGATGCTGTAGAAATGCGGATCATCAGTACCTACTTTGAAATCCATTACTCTCATAGGATCAGAAACATAGAAATAATGACCAGATTCCTAGAAACATATGAATTACCAAAGTTAGATCAAGAAGATATAAAATTTCTGAGTAACTCAATACCAGTTAAGGAAATGGAAAACATAATTAAGAACTTAACCAACAAAAAAAAGTCAAGATGCTGATAGATTCACAGATGAATTCTGTAAAAAATTTAGAGATGATTTAATACCAGTACTCTTCAGACTCTTTAATGAAATTAAAAGGAAAGCAATTCTTCCTAATTCATTCTGGGAGGCAAATATTACCCTGATACCAAAACCAGAGAAAGACCCAACCAAAAGAAAATTCCAGGCCAACCTCTCTAATGAACATAGATATAAAAATCCTCAATAAAATACTAGTAAACAATGCAGCAAATTATCAAGAAGATTGTATACCATGACCAAGTGAGATTCATCCCAGAAATGCAGGGATGGTTCAACATATGCAAATCAATAAATGTAATACACCACATCAACATAGCAAAAGACAAAAATCACGTGATCATCTCAATAGATGCAGAAAAAGCTTTTGATAAATTCCAACTCTCACTTATGGTAAAAAAAATTAGAGAAAATTGGAATAGATGGTGTTTACCTCGATTTGATAAAAGCCATGTGTAACAAACCAACAGCCAATACTATACTTAATGATCAAAAAATGAAAACTTTCAATCTGAAATCAGGACCAAGACAAGGTTATCCATTATCAGTATTCCTGTTCAATATACTTCTGGAAACATTAGCCAGAGAGACAAATAAAAGGAATAAAGATAGGAAAGGAAGAAATTAAATTATCATTATTCATAAATGACATGATATTCTACATAGAAGTCCCCAAAGACTTCACCAACAGACTTCTAGAATTAATAAGCAAATTCAACTGCATAGCTGGGTACAAAGTCAGTATTCAAAAAGTCAGTAACATTGCTGTACACGACAAACTCTCTGAGAGAAGAATTAGGGAAATTGCATCCTTGTAACAAAAGAAGTAAAAAATTTATACATTGACAATTACAGTGCTCTGATAAAAGAAATTGAAGAGAAATTCAGAAATTGGAAAGATACCCCTTTTTTATGGATAGGAAGAACCATTGTGAACATGGCTATACTCCCAAAACTGTTACACAGATTTCATGCAGTCCCAATCAAAATGCCATTATCATACTCCACAGATCTAGAGAAAACATTCCTAAAATTCATCTGGAACTATAAGAGATCTAGAATGGCAAAGGCAGTCCTGCACAACAAAGACAAGACAGGAGGCATCACAGTCCCAAACTGGAAATTATACTACAAAGTTGCTGCAATAAAAGGAGCATCAATGGAACAGAACAGGGAGAATCAGTGGAACAGAACACAGAACAGAAGATACAGAGGTAACACACTCAGCCACCTTATCATTGACAAAGCAGCTAAACATCATCACTGGAAGAAAGACACCCTCTTTAGTAAGTGTTAGAAAAACTGGCTTTCTACATGCTGAAGACAAACTAAACCCATGCCTGTCACCAGGTACTAAAGTCAAGCCAAAGTGGATTGAAGGTCTGAATGTTAAGACAGAAATGCTAAAACTACTGGAAGACAAAGTAGGTAGAAATCTCAAAGATAGGGGTAGGCTGAGAGTCCATGAGCAAAAACTACACTGCATGGGAAGTACTTGAAAGAATCAGCAACTGGGATCTTATCTTAGTAAAAAGTTTTTGCACATCAAAGAAATCACCAACAGAGTGGGAAAAAAGTCCCCACAGACTGGGAAAAGATTTTTGCCAACCGTCCAAGGACTTTTATCTAGAATGTATATAGAATTGAAAAAAACCAGGCCCCCAAATTTAAAGACCCAATCCAAAAATGGGCATCTGAGATGAATACTCAATTCTCAGATGAAGAAATACAAATGGCAAATAAATATTTGCAAAAATGTTCAACATCATTGATCATTTGAAAAATGCAAATTAAAACTACACTGACATATCTCACTGCAGAAAGACTGGCTAAGATCAAGAAATTAATAACAAATGCTGGCAGGCATGTTGGGAAAAAGGAACCCTTCTCCACTGTTGGTGAGAATGTAGACTGGTACAACCACTGTGTAAATCAGTGTGGAGATTCCTCAAAAAACTAGGATTAGAGATTCCATTTGACCCAGCTATTCCCCTTCAGGGTATTTTCCCATAAATGAAAACATCTTACCACAGTGATATATGTGCACCTATGTTTATAGCAACACAATTTGTAATCAGTAAATCTTGGAAACAACCCAGATGCCCATCAACTGAAGAATGGAAAAAAGATATGATATTTTTATATAATGGAATACTACTCTGCAATAAAGAATGATAACCTCAAAGATTTTATAGGTAAATGAAGGCAATTAAAACTCTACTCATAAAGCAGGGGGCCAGGCCAGCACCGAGAGGGGAGTTAGGCCCATGTGCTGGCGAGGGGAGTTCCAGCTTGCTGGCGCTGGCTCAGGAGAGTTTGGGACATCACTTGTGGTGCTTAGGTGCCTGCTCAACCCCCTAGGACACAGGACTAGCCGGAAGAGGTTGTGTGGGCTTGATTGGACCACACCCAGTGACCTTTATTCAACCAGGGGACCAGGCCAGCACCAAGAGGGGAGTTAGGCCTGCATGGCAGGGAGGGGAGTTCCAGCTCACTGGTGCTGACCAGGGAGAGTTTGGGACATTACATCCAGTGCTTGGGTGCCAGCCCAGGTCCCTAGGACATTAGACTAGTCTAGAGGGGTTACACGGGCTTGAGTGGACCACGCCAAGTGACCTTTATTCAACCGGGGGACCAGGCTGGCACCAAGAGGGGAGTTAGGCCCACATGGTGGTGAGGTGAGTTCCAGCTCACTGGCACTGGCCTGGGAGGATTTGGGATATCACTCCCAGTGCTTGGGTGCCTACCCAGCCCCCTAGGACACTATATTAGCCTTGAGAGGCTTCCCTGGCTTGAGTGGACCATGCCCAGAGAACTTCATTCAACCAGGGAAGCCAAGGCCCATGACGAGGGTGCAGAAGGTAATTTCCAACACACCCAGGGCAAGTTTTGGAACATCGCTTGGAACAGGGAAATAAAGGAAAATGACAAAACAAAAGACCAAAATGAAATCTCAAACCTACAGCCCATTCTAAGAAAGCCTGGGAGCCACGTGCATAGAAGAAATTATGAGTCATACACCTGAAGTACCTGAAATGATATAAACTAAAATAAAAAGCAAGTACAGGAAGCTATGAAGGAACTCAAATCAGAAATAATCTCCCAGGTAAAAGAAGAAATGATAAAAGTAGTGAAAGAAATACTGAATGCATCTAAAGAAGATACAGCTAAAAAATTAGAGAAACAAAGCAAACAAATAGAATCCCTAAATGAACAGTATAAGAAACAAACAGAATACATGCAGCAGATTCAAAGAGATATACAGGAAATCAAAAATTCTATTGAAAATTGCCAAAATTGCCTCAATGAAAGTGAAGATAGAATTTCAGACCTTGAAGATAAGATTTCAGCTAATGAAAAGCAAAGGAAAGATCTTCTAAAAATAACAAGAAATCAGGAAATAATAATTCAACAGCTGCAAGATGATGCAAAGAAGAACAACATAAGATTAATAGGTATAATGAAAAAGAAGAGGACAACACAATTGATATCAAGAGGCTATTTACAGAAGTAATAGCTGAAAATTTCCCAAATATGACAATGGAAACTGACGTACAAATTAGTGAAGCATATAGAAATACAAACAGCCATAACCAAAATAAAACTACACCCAGACATATAATAATCACCATTCCAGAAATCCAACATAAGGACAGAATATTAAAAGCTATTAGAGAGAAAAGATAGATCACCTATAAAGGAAAATCTATCCGATTCACAGCAGATTTCTCAATACAAAAATAAAGTAAAGAAGAGCATGGAGTGAAATATTTCAGATCCTAAAGGAAAATGACTTACAACCCAGAATGCTGTACCCTGCAAAACTGTCCTTCAAAATGGATGGAGAAATAAGATACTTCCATGCCAAAGAACAGCTGAAGAACTTCATGATCACCAAACCAACCTTACAAAGAATACTGAAAGACACTCTAGATACACATAGGAAAAAACCGCTAAGCAAGACAGACAATTAAACAGAATGGAAAGGCAAAGATACAACAGCAGAAAGATAACATGTCAACAATAAAACAATATATAACAGCTATAACCATTAATGCAAATGACCTTAATTCACCAAATAAAAGAAACAGATTGGAAAATTGGTCAAGAAACAATGTCCAACCATATGCTGTCTACAAGAAACCCATCTAACCCAAAAGTAAATTCATAGAGTGAAAGTCAAAGGATGGAAAACAATACTTCATGCAACAGGAACTCAAAAAAAAAGTGAGGGTAGATATTCTGTTTGCAGACAATGTGAACTTCAAAGCAAGAATGGTCCAAAGAGATAAAGAAATTCACTACATACTAGTTAGGGGAAAACTTCAAGAGGAAGATATAACAATCTTAAATATATATACATCAAATTCCAGAGCACTCAGCTATACAAAACAAGTATTAACAGAAATGATAAACCAAAAAAGCAATAACACAATTATAACAGGAGACCTTAACACACCATTGACACAAAGGGACAGATCAACTGGACAGAAAATCAGCAAAGAAATAACAGAACTGAATCACACCTGTGAACAAATGGATTTGATAGATGTATACAGAGTGTGCCATCCAACAACATCAGAATATGCATTCTTCTCGGCAGTACATGGGACATTCTCTAAAATAGACCATATACTAACCCACAGAACATATTTAAGTAAATGCAAATGAATTGAAATTATTCCATGCATGTTATCAGATCATAGCACCATGGAACTAGAAATTAATGATAAAAGAGACTGCAAAAACCCCACAAACACGTGGAAATTGAATAATACACTCTAGACCAATCAGTGGGTCACAGAGGAAATTAAAGAAGAAATTAAACAATATCTACAAGCAAATGAAAATACAAATACAACTTACCAGAACCTGTGGGATGCAATGAAAGAGGGCCTCAGAGGAAAATTTATTGCACTGAGTTCCCACATTAGGAAAACAGAATGAACACAACCTGATATTACACCTGAAACATCTAGAAAAAGAAGAGCAAGCCAAGCCCAAAGCCAAAAGAAGGGAGGAAATTATAAGGATCAGAGCAGAAATTAATTCAAAATAGAGACTAAGAAAACAATACAAAGAATCAATGAAACAAAGGGTAGGTTCTTTGAAAGAATAAGTAAAATTGATAAGCCCTTAGACAACCTAATTTAAAAAAGGAAAGAAAACTCAAATTCATGCAATACAGAATGAAAAAGTGAAATCACTACCGAACCTGTGGAAATACAGAAGATCTTCAATACCTAATTTGAAAACCTCTACTCTCATAGCTTCGATAACACAGAAGAAATGGACAGATTCCTAGAAACATATGAACCACCTGGGTCAAAAATATGTAAAACTGCTGAATAACCCAATTTCTATTAATGATATTGAAAATGTAATTAAGTCTCTACCGACAAAGAAGAGCCCAGGCCCAGATAAATTCACTGTGAAATTCTGCAAGAAATACAAGGAAGACTTAATGCCAACACTCCTCAAACTCTTAAATGAAATCAAAAGGGAAGCAGTTCTCCCTAAGTCATTCCTGGAACCAAATATCATTCTAGTGCCAAAATCTGAGAAAGATCCAACTAAAAAAGAGAACTACAGGCCAATCTCCCTAATGGACATAGATGCAAATTTCTCAATAAAATATTGGTCAACATACATAAATCAATAAATGTAATCTACCATATCAATAGAGCCAACTGTAAGAATTACATGATCATTTCTATAGATGCAGAAAAAGCTTCTGATCTGACATTCATGATAAGAACCTGATAGAGAACTGCAATAAATAGTCTCTACTTCAATATGATAAAGGTGATCTATGACAAACCTACAGCCAGCATCATATTAAATGGCCAAAAACTGAAAGCTTTTACCTTAAAATCAGGCACAAGACAAGGATGTCCCTTATCACTGCTCCTATACAACATAGTACTGGAAATGCTAGCCAGAACAATTAGACAAGAGAAAGAAATAAAAGGAGTAAAGATAGGAAAAGAGGAACTGAAACTATCATTATGTGTAGACAACATGATACTCTACATAGAAGACCCCCAAAACTCCATTGAAAGAAAGAGGAACTGAAACTATCATTATGTGTAGACAACATGATACTCTACATAGAAGACCCCCAAAACTCCATTGAAAGAATCCTTGATATAATAAATAAATAAATTCAGCAACATAGCTGGATACAAAGTCAATATTCAAAAATGAATAGCACTCCTATACACTAACAACAAAATCACCAAGAGAGAAATAAGAGAAGCCACATCCTTCACACTAGCATCCAAAAAATGAAATTGTTATTAATTAATCTAAAGAAAGAAATAAAAGAGCTATACAGGGAAAATTACAATACCTTGAAAAAAGAAATCAAAGAGGACCTCAGTAAATGGAATGACATACCTTGTTCATGGATAGGAAGAATAAATATTGTGAAAATGGACATTCTCCCAAAATTGTTATACAGATTCAATGCAGTCCCAATGAAAATACCACTAACATACCTCTTAGATCTAGAGAAATCACTCCTAAAATTCATCTGGAACCAGAAGAGACCTAGAATATCAAAGGCAATTCTAAGCAGCAAAGCCAAGGCAGGAGGCATCACAACCCCTGACTTATACTTCAAAGTTATACTACAAAACTATACTACAAAGCTACTGTAATAAAATCAACATGGTACTGGAATAAAAACAGATCTGAAGATCAGTGGGATAGATTAGAAGATACAACCATAACTGTAAACCACCTTATCTTTGATACAGGGGCCAAACATGTTCACTAGAAGAACGATAGTCTCTTTAATAAATGGTGCTGGAAAAACTGGCTTTCCATATGCTGAAAACTAAAAGTAGACCCATGCCTTTTACCATTTACTAAACTAAAATCTAAATGGATCAAAGATCTAAATATTAAAACAGAAACGCTAAACCTGTTAGAAGACAAAGTAGGTAAAAATCTTGAAGACATAGGGGTAGGTAGAGAATTCATGAACAAGAATCAAACTGCATGGGAAATACTTTCCAGAATCAATAACTGGGATCATGCCTTATTAAAGAGTTTTGGCATGTCCAAAGAAATCTCCAGCAGAGTGAAAAGAAAACCCACAAACTGGGAAAAAATCTTAGTGAACTGTCCCTCAGACAAAGGGCTTCTTTCTGTCTAGAACTTACAAAGAATTAAAAAAAATCAGACTCCCGAAATTCAAAGACCCAATCCAAAAATGGGCATCCAAGATGAACACACAGTTCTCAGATGAAGAAATACGAATGGCAAATAAATACATGAAAAAATGTTAATCATGATTGGTCATTAGAGAAATGCAAATTAAAACCACACTGAAATTCCATCTCACTCTAGAAATAATGGCCAGGATCAACAAAACTACCAATGACAAATGCTGGAGAGGTTGTGAGGAAAGAGGAACTCTTCTGCACTGTTGGTGGGAGTGTAGACTGGTGCAACCACTGTGGAACTCAGTCTGGAGATTCCTCAAGAAGCTGGGATTGGAAGTCCCATTTGACCCAGCTATTCCACTCCTAAGCATATTCCCAGAAGAACTGAAAACATCATACCACAGTGATACATGTGCACCCATGTTTATAGAGGCACAATTTGTAATAGCCAGATCTTGGAAACAACCTAAGTGTCCATCAACTGAGGAATGGATATAAAAATTGTGGTACTTAGCTCTAAAGAATGATCACATTGAGCTATTTATGAATAAATAAATGCAACTTGAGATCCTACTCATAAGTGAAGTAAATCAAACTCACATGTATACCATGTAGTCTCCCTAGTGTAAGAAATGATAAGAGTACATAAGATTCTATGGTAATCATGGTTCCCCATTATATTGCTTTAAAGCCCTATAATGTTCTCATTCATTGGTTGCAATGGTTTTATTCTGTTTTATTTGACCTTATTATGTGTTATGGAATGAATAGCTACTTTGAAGAAAACAAGACATTATGGCAGCCATTGTTGATTTAATATCATCTTGGTTTGAAGTCCCGCCATGATTTTGTTATTCTAATACCATTGATTCTATCATGTTGTGTCTTACTGGATTTTAATATGCATGATAGTATAAACAAATTTTTATGGAAAATTAGATATTATAGTAGCCATTATTCATCTTATGTTAGTTGGTTCAGAATGCCTTGTAATAATTTTATTCTCTTGAATGCTTTTTTAATTTTTTATGTTTGATATTACTGTGTATGAAGTTATGCTCAACTATTTCAAAGAAAGGTATTATGGTAGCTACTGTTGATATCTAGTTGTCTTGTTGTGAAGTGCTGTGTTGCTTCCATTGTTCTGTTGTGATCTGCCTAATTCTGTCCTCTTTTGTTTTATTCTCTGTAAAGTAAAATTTAAAAAAAAACCCTACTCATATGTGAAATAAATCATACTTGCATCTGTAAACACCAAATTGTGTCACTAGTGTAAAAAAAATAAAAGCATATATAAGATCCACAAGTTACAATAGATGTATTAAAAGGGAAAGAACCTCTCAAAGGGAAACTATATTTTTTGATTAGACTTGCAAGCCCATATCTGGTAGCCTGAGGAATTACTATGAGAATAACAGTATGCAGTATAGCAACCATTGTTAAATTCCTATCATTTTGTTTTGAAATCTTGTATCACAATTGTTTTTTGTTGTTGTCATTTTACTTTTGTTGTTTTTAATTATTTCTTCTTGATATTCCTATTTTTTTCTCTTTGAAGTAAATAAAATAAAATAATATATACCAACGCAGGCCAAAAAAAGGTTAAACTGATGCATGGCCCAGACGGGTTGGTTGTCTTGGCCTCTTTTTTTGGCACCACATAAATCTGATAACTCCCAAGCTTCTAGGCATGCTCTGTCACCCTTCACTAAACTATTCTTACTGTGGCCTTCAGAATGAGCTTTCTTTGTTTAAAACTCAAACTATTGACCAAGAAAGGGGTAATGCACCTCTAGGTTTTAAAAGTTCAAAAAATAAAATGAAAGAGAGATTTTATTTGTTTCACACATGAACAGAATGTTTGTGCTGTGTATACACCTCAGTGTGAAGGCCTTGGGTTAAATTCTCAGTATGAGCAAAAACAGAACAAAAACTTTTGAGGAGACAAAATAAAGAGAATAGTTTTAGCAAAGCAAATAAAATAGCATGTACTATTTCCTGATAAGTACATCCTTACAAAAGTGAATGTAACAAAAACCCAAGACAGTTTGGGAAATTTGTATGCTTTCCAGAAAATATATGATTTTTAATTTTTTTCTTTCTTCTATTTATCCTTATTTTCTTTTGCTTTCTGTGAAAGGTTGATGGTTCTTGGGACCAAATTCAGGGCCTTGCACAGGGTAGATAAGTGCTCTGTCATTAAGCTACAACCTTAGCCCCTTGTGTGAATTTTTTAAAAACAGTAAATATTATGGCTTGTTTCTAAATGTTCCCCTGAAGCCTCATGCAATCATCATAGGGATTTTTTAGAGATGGCTGGGTCTAGAGTGTGTGAAGCTGGTATCAGAGTTGTTTATAAGTAAATCAGCCCACTGTTTGATTTGGCAGTTTTGAAAATGTATAATGGGTGCTTCCCACCCTGAGGACCTGTAGCCTATATAGAATATAATGGACAGAAAGAAGGCTGCTGTTATCACTTGCTTTTGTTCCCTTGTGCCTATCATGGACTATTTTTCTTCAGCAATGCCCCTGTACTATGCCACCCTCCCTTGGAAGCACCCACTTGTGGACTGAAACCTGTACACGCCATGAGTCAAAATGATCACCTTTCCTCCTTTAACTTTGGGGTGTTGGGTATTTTGTCTCAGTAACTAAGGCACCCTCTTTTGTAAATTATATTAAATGTTATAAAAAGCTAGGCAACTATAAACACACTCAGCCACTTTATCAATGACAAAAAAAGCCAGAAATCTTCACTGGAAGAGAGAAGCCTTTTTTAATAAATGGTGCTGGCAAAACTGGCTTTCCACATGCCAGAGATTAAAACTACACCCATATCTTTCACTGTACAATAAATTAAAATAAAAATGGATCAAAGACCTAACTATTAAAACAGAAACACTAAATCTGCTGGAAGATAGGATAGGTAGAACCCTTAAAGTCACTGGTGTAGAAAAACCTTCATGAACAAAACTCTGATTATACACAGGATCTGTCATGAAGAATCTACAACTGGGATCTCATCTTGTCAAAAAATTTATTTTGCACAAGAGGAATCACCAACTGAATGAAAAGACAACTCACAGAGTGGGAAGTGTTTTTGACCACTGTTCTTCAGACAAAGTGCTAATGTCAGAGTATATAAAGAATTCAAAAATATCAGATCCCACCCCCAAACTTAAAAACCTAATCCAAAAATGGACTTCCAAAATGAATAGATGGCTCCTCAGATGAAGTAGTAGAAATGGCAAATAAGTATATGAAAAAACCTTTAATATCACTGATCATTCAAGAGATGTAAATTAAAACAATTCTGAGAGTCCATCTCCAGAAAGAATGCTTGTTATCAATAAATCAACCATTAGTCAGGCATGGTGGGGTAAACCTATAATCACAGCACTCAGGAGGCTGAGGCAGGAGGATCATCATGTGTTCAAGGCCAGCCTAGGCTCTATAATGTGTTGAAGGCCAGCATGAACAGAATTTCAAGACCCTGTCTCCAAAAATTAAAAAGACAGAGGAAAAAAACCCAATTCAAATGGAGGCAGACCTTATCTTTGACAAACACCCCTGGGAGAAATATAGCTTCTTTAATAAATAGTCAATTGAGAGATGCAAATTAAACAATGCTGACATTCCATCTTACTCCAGAAAGAATGATTATTGTCAAGAAATCAACCAATAACAACTGCTAGCAGGGCTATGAGGAAAGAGGAACCCTTCTCCAGTGTTGGTGATATTATAGTCTAGTGTAACCACTGTGGAAATCAAAGAAGTCCTCAAAAAAGTAAAACTAGAAGTTCTATTCAACTCTGCTATTTCCCTTCTTGTTATCTTCCCAAAAGAAGTAAAAATATCATGCCACAGCTATACATGCTGTGTACACCCATATTTAAAGTGGCACAGTTTATAATAGCTAAATACTGGAAACAATCCAGAGACCCATTAACCAATGAATGGTTAAGGATGTGTTTTTTCTTTTTTCTTTCTTTTTTTTTTTGTACTGCAGATCAAACTCATGACCTTGCACTTGCCAGGCAGGTGCTTAAGCCACTGAGCTAAATCCTTTTCTTTCTTTTTTAAAAATTTTATTTAAAGAGAAAAAAAGCAAAAAAAATGGTAGAAACAATACAGAATTTCAAAAAAATAAATAGCAAGAAATCACTAGGTGATAAATTGCATATTGTCTTCTTAGACATAGTTATTCAAGTTACAAAATTAAAGCATACAAAGTGGACATTCAAACAGTGAGGCTGTAAATAGTTCTTTTCAAGGATCCGACAAAAACGTAGCAACATGGTTATCAGTCCTACACACTTAAACATACATGCATTTATATCCTTTAGAACACTTTCTTTTCCTCCTTATTGCTTTTTAAGTCCATTATCTGTTATGTTTCAGCTTGCTCAGTACCTGACTGATCTGTTTTGTTGTTATTTACTTTTTACTCACCTTATATAATTCTGTTGCTTTGTTTTTGAGTTTCTCCTCACCATTCCTCATGGATCAGCTTTGGTGGAGTTGGGAGTTTTTGGAGATATTTTGTTACTTTGAGGGTTTATTTTTTGTTTTTTTTTGTGATACTGGGGATCAAACTCAGGATTTCATGCTTGTCAGGCAGGCACTTATGCCACTGAGCTAAATCCCCAGCCCATTTTATTTTTATTATGAAGGTAGTAAAATACAAAAGAACAAGACAGAACAAAGACATTTGAGATAGTGCAGTGAAATTGGTACAAGACTTCACAGCGGGTAACCAGGATAATAGTAATAGATACCATAGTATATCTCATTTCCTTCACAGTAGTTGTTCTTTTAATCAGGAATAGCAAAATCAAAGGAAATACAGAACATTATAGAACTTATCAAAACAATGTTGAATAGAGCAGTACAATTGGAACAAAGCAAGACAATGATTGCCTTCAAAGAGATAGTAGAAGGAAATCCCCCCTATTTGCTACACTGCATATGGTCAACCTCCCAAGAGCTGCTCAGACATCTGACTCCCATTTACTAATGGGGGAGGAATTGGGAGGGATGGGATGTTTGATTCTCAGCCCACGCACCTGTAAGCTCACAGCCAGTTACCATGGTGGCAAGCTGGTTGCTTTGTTTCCCAGCTCCCCAAGTTCCAACATGGCTTGGATCTCAGGAGATGCTGGTGGTTCTTACCCTGGGGTGGCTGCAGGTGATTTGTAGTTTCTTAAATTCAAAGCATACAGAAAGCAGGGAAAGGTAAAGAGCCAGAGAGCACAGGGCAGGTACCAGTTACAATTCCAGTGTCATGCCTCCATAGTCCATTCCCATCAAGAAAGCCTAGAATTTGGTTGTGGATATCTTGGGGGCCTGTTATTCTATCTCCCACATCAGTTGAGTCACTTGCTAATATGTGGCTTATCTTGACCTCATCCAGATTTTCTGCTATTGGTGCAGCCTGCGTTTCTCCAAATCAGCAGGTTGCTTGGGGGTGGGCGTGGCTTTCTTGTTTCCCAGCCTGTGTTCCAGAAGGCATCTGGTGTGCCCTCTTCCTTGGTAGCCCACAAATGGCACTGATTCACAGGGAGGGCTTGCTTCTTGGTGACTTCTTGTTCTCTTCCCCAGTAGTAGGTTGGAGGCTTCAGTCCATACTCAGCTGCCTCTGAGGTAGCATGGTGTGGTCAGGCCACCATTCATAGCCACTGCAAACAGCAAGGAACGAACCTTTCTTTCTTTTTTGAAGATGTGTTTTTTTCATGCAACAGAGTACTATTCTACCACAAAAAAGGATAAGCTTGAGATGTTTCTAGCTAAATGGGTGCACTTTGAGAGCATGCTCTTAAGTGTAATATTTAAATACCTCATTGTTTCTCTAGGTTGAGAAATCAAAAATGTAAATGATCAAAATGTATACTAGATATTGGTAATTGGGAGGAAAATGTTCCATTGAGGAGAGGACTAATTGAGGGAGAAGGTGGAAAGTAAAGGGACATAGAAGGAAAAATGGAAAAAAAATTTTGTAAATAGGGAGGGGAAGTGAGGTTAAGGGAAGGGAAGGTGATGGGAATGGAAAAAAAAACTAAGATACATCATGTCTATGTGCAACTTCCCTATGATGAATGTTATCATTGTGTATATCTAAAATGTTCTCAGAAAATAAAAAATGAATAATTTTTTAAAGAAATAACCAGGAGAAACTTGAGTCCTGCAAGCAGCAAGGCCAATGTGGGACACCATGGGAAGGGATGAATCACAAATTGGAAGCATATTGTACATGCTCAGGTCTCCATATCAGACAAAATAACTTTTCCCATACAACAGGTGAATTGCTTTTATTAAATATCTATGATATTTATGACAGTTATCTTTATGACAGTTATTTTATTTGACATAATGTGATAAACTTAATGCTACATTACAGTTCACATGTGCTAATATTCTTAAATCAGTGGAAACATTTAGCTTTTTTTCATCTAGAGATATTCCCTGGGACTTCAAGGCAATAAAGAAAGCAAGTGAATGGGTCAGGAGAAAGGAAGGACAGTATCCATCCATCTGCCAATGGCTTGAGCTGGGTGAAAACTGGGACTTGGACACTAAGCACCTTCTGGGAATTCAGCCCCCAGCCAGCACTTCTTCTCTGCACGAGTTCTGTATTCCAGTCAAGTCTAAATCCAGTGAAGTTACATTTGAGATGTTTGCTGTGGTTCTGTGTCAGAAATAATCAGATATTCCTAGGAATCTATAATGGCATTTAGTTATGACTTTATTCAGTACAGCAATTAGTACATTTACTATAAAGTAAATTGAAGCAGAATTGATTATTTTATTCAACTAATAAAATAAAATAAAGATTACAGTATTGGAGATTTTGTGGTTCAGTGTTTTAGCGTACTGAGAGATGTCTGATTTTCCAGGGTCCTTAGTTGCCTCTCCTTCTAGGAATCTGTTGGCAAACTTGTGGGCTGGGAGTAGACTGGGTCTCTGGCTAGAAATAGGTCCCAGGCCTTGGATATCAAGTCCCTGGACCTCCATGTGCCTCCTCCTGCCTGTGGCTCCTTCATCTGCAAATCCTTTTGTGCATGGCTTGTTACTTAAGAGAAATGTGGTGTCAAAAGCAGGGCTTGAATAGATCTTGCTTTACTGTCACTATTTAAAAAGTCATTACCAAGCCCAGAGCCATCTAGATTTTTGCTGTCTTCTCATTTTCTAGTTTTGCATTTTATGTTTAAGTGTATAGTTTTTTTGGGAGGTGAGCAGGATGGAGTCTCCCTTTGTACTCCAGACTGCCACTGGCAGTAGCCCCCCAGAGACCCACCAAGGCCTAGATGTGGACACACACACCAGCACTTGGTAAGTCAGATGAGCCAACATTGTGTTTTGGCACACAAGTGGAATACAAGGGGGCAGGTGGGCTATCTATATGTGTCTCAAAGGGCTGAGGAGAACTCCATCAACAAAACACCAACCCCAGCTTCCATATCCAGAAGCCAAGATCAGCCCTATAGCCAGCCCAAATCTCACTGCAAAATTGACTGGAGTATACAACACATTTCTGAGATCAGACTTGGGCCTACAACAGAACTGTGAACACCAGGGGAATTTTACTTCATTTATTTTTCTATGTTTGCTTCATTGTTTTTCTTTTTTTCTGTCTGGTTGGTCTTTTTATTTAGTTTAGTTGTGTCTTGCTTACTTTTTAGGGTGAGCTTTGATTTCCATTTTTAGTCTCTTCTCTTTGATGACTTACATTTATTGTCTTTCTTTTTGTTTTCATCTACTTCCAACTCTCACCAACTGTCTTACTAGATTTTATGAAACTTTCATGTGAATAAACATTGTCTCTTCTCTTCCTGGTTCACTTCATTACTCCTCTGCTTCCTCTTCCATTATTTCCCTCCTCTGTCCTCCAGTCTCCCAAAAATTGGGTGATCATCCTATGCCCTCCAGCCTTGCTCCTATATTGGACCTCATTCATCTCTGACTCACATCCTGTCCCTCTTAGTCCCCTACCCTCTCACAGCATGGTAAAATTACTCCATTGAAAGGAATATCATTGCATACAAGTTCCTGGTATATGCTGTATTGTGTCATAATTGTGGCATTTGCTCCTGTGGTTAAAAGAATCAGGCTAATTGTTACCACAGTTTGCCAGTAGCCAGGCTGTGTTCAAGACTGTTACTGATAACTGTACTACTGCCAGCATATCACAGCTGTGAAAGTCAATTTTTCTATCTTGTATGACAACACTGTGAGTGTATGGGATCATTACCATCACCTTAATACAGTACCAAAGAACTGGGTGCTGAACTAAATAGGTAGCCACTTCTCATCCTCAACATATTAGGAAGTTAGGTTCTTCTGATAGATGCAAAGACCAAGAACCATCTGCATCTAGGAGATTTCCCTGAGAAGCAACTATTTCCTAGGGAAGCCTTGATATTAAGCTATCTACCACAAGAAATCTATAAGCATCACCACAGAAAACAAAATAACACAAAAATAGAAAACAGAATATGACAAGACACAGAAGCAGAATGCAACTCCAGGCCCTCCAACCCACCCAGGACAGCTCCAGAGCAAACTGAGGAAATCAGAAGCCAACCACTGGAAATGACAGCTCCAGAAGTGAAAATACAAATGGAAGAGACTATAGAACAAGTCATCTCTTAAGCACAAACAGAAGTGATGATCAAAATGAATGACATTCAAGCAGATAGACAAAAAAATACAGCTCAGGAAAACAATGGAAACCATGAATACCCAGCATAGTAAAGTAATAGAATGCATGAAACAGATACAAACAAAAGTCCAGAAGATTCAAAACTCCATTGAAAATATATTCAACAAACTGAAGGCAATGATAGAATATCAGATCTAGAAGACAGGATTGTGGCCAGCAACCCTAAAAAGAAAGACTCTTAATAGGAGCAAGTGACCATGAAAATACCCAACAGCTACAAGATGAAGCAAAGAACAACATAAGAAAGATTGGAGTCAGTGAGAAAGCCAGAGACAGTGCAGAAGACATAATGAATTTTTCACATAAATGGTAGAAAACTTCCCAAACATTGATTTAGAATTGTCATGCCAATAAATGAAGCATATAAAACTCCAAATGGCCATGACAAAAAAAATCTACTCCAAAGCACATAATAAATATTCTGGAAATTCAGCACAAGATCAGAATACTAAAAGCAGCTAGAGAAAAGAAATCATCTATAAAGGCAAACTTAGAATCACAGCAGACTTGTTAACACAAACTGTTAAATCAAAGAAAGGTTTACATAAGACATTCAAGCCCTAAAAAAATCTTCAACCCAGATTGATGTACCTCATAAAGCTATTTTTCAAAATAAATGGAGAAATAAAATATGTCCATGACAAAGAACAGCTGAAAAAATTTATGATCACCAAACCAGCTCTTTAGAATGCTGTACCAGATATATTAAGAAAAGATAAAAGATACCAGAAACATGAATGTGAAGAGAAAAAAATCACCAAGGAGGG